>CM053416.1:18639175-18666099 GCA_028644305.1 Xerus rutilus
GGGGCCCTGTGACCAGGGCTGGCAGCAAGTGCTGAGCAGATGCTGACCTGTGGTACCACCAGGCCGCAGCCCCGTCTGCTGGCATCAGACCCTCCGGAACCCTGTTCTGCCTTGATGGACGGCACTGCTTCAGCCCACCGCTGCAGTGAATTCTGGGTGGACAGTAACAAGCAGCACAGCCTCCAGCCAACCCCAGCAGACGGCCACGCGAACAGGAGATGAGCTGGTGTCTCTCAGGCCGCGGGGACCAGGGCTCTAGGTTAAGGTTGCCATGGCGTCGTCTGTCCCATCCTGTCACATACATTTCCAACCTGTCAGTGGCCCCCTGTCCTGCAGTCACTGTGCACACAGGGTCTGGAACCAGGCTGCCCGCTCAGACCCACCTCTCCACTCACTGATCACGCCACGGGCAGGCTGCTCAACCCCTCTGGGCCCGTGTCTCCCACTGGTGGACGAGGACAAGAGGAAGATCTGCAGAGGTTCCTGTGAGGACTGATGAGTGACACGGTGCTCAGCGCAGGGCCAGCATGCAGCAGGTGCTCACAAGTGCACACGCCGCGCATCAAGGTCTTCGACCCTGGAGGGACAGGACGCTCACTCCGTCCTGTTCCGAACTCTGCCTCTGCCTGCCTCTTGCTGTCTTGGAAGCCCAAGCACTGACCCCTGACAAACCAGAGCCTCCTCCCGCACTTCCTGACATTTCCAATGCAACTTCCACTTTGCCTCCAAACCCAAAAGAACTCTGTTTTCTTTTTGAGAATCCTCCTGACCTGAAGCCCTCACTTGCTCTTGGGAAGGCCCACTCCTACTTCTTATGGTCTTGTCTTAAGCATTGTTTTCCTGGAAAGATCGACCCAGATCTTAGACACTTCCTCCCACCAAACCCATCAAGGAAGGAAAGAAGGGAGGAAAGGAGGGAGGAGGTCTCACAGCTCCCAGGGAAGGAAGACAGGGATGTTGGCCCCACTGGGAACTCCACTGTATTTACCTGACACTGGATATACAACTACAAAAACTCCGGGAAGTTTCCACTTCCCAAGGCTCTTCCATGATGCCAGCTTTCTTGAATTAGCATTTTATATTGCTTTTTGTAGATGAATAATGCCATAGCTAGTAGAAAGAACTTTATACCAAATCCTATTCACACTAAGAACATCAATAGGGCTTTCTGCTCACAATAGTAATAAACCACTCTTACTTGTTTTCAACAATTTAATTAAATACAATTAGCTCTAGTTTGTTTTGGCAACCTATTAATGTCACAATTGAATATAAATAGACTCATGAAAAGATTATAATTAATAAATCCTTTACACTACTGAAAAACTACTCAGATGCTTTGCTTGCCAGAAATACTTAACAGCATTTTTGAAGTATGTTAACGAGGACAGTAAAAAAGAGATTATAAAGTTTTTCAAAGAACGCAGCAAAGTCCCTGCAAGCCTTCAGACCTCTGGTGAGAGCCAGTACTGGCTGGGTGCCGTGCTTGGGAAACTGTGAAACACTAGCCGCAGACGTATGTTATCTGGTGAGGTCTTCAACAAGCGGCTCCAACAGGTCCTCCTAGCCTGGCACAGTGCCCTGGAGTCTGAAGGCACGGGAGCGGACCACCTCTTTGCTATGCTTTCTTTCTGCTAAGGCCCAGACATCACACACCATGTTATTTACACAGTTCTTTCTGTGCCAAGAGAGCGTCCTATACTCAGAGTAGAGATACGGGGTACACAGAAGACTGCAGCTGAGAAACAGGTGGTGCAGTGGTTCACCAGGACAGATCCCAGGGACATCTAGACATGGCTCTGTTTATCAGCCTGGGCCTAGGATTCTTCCTTTAGTAGCTGAGTCCTATGGTGAAGGTATGATGGAATATTTTAGTTACTAATTAATAAAAAGAAAAGGGGCTGAGAAGTATCTTAGTAGTAGAGAGTATGCTTAGCATGCACAAGGCACTGGGTTCAACAGAGAAAAATAATAAAATGGTACCACTCGTGAGAAACTATAAATACACAGTATAAATTTCAGATGGCAGTAGCCATTTTCATAAAGTCATAACAGGGTCATGTTCCCACCCGAGAGCCACAGCACAGCAGTGCTGACTCTGGGAGTGCAGAGTCGGTGGTCAGGTGTTTGAGTCAACTGGCCAGGCTTCTCAGCCACCAACCTTCCTGAGCAGCACTATCAGCGGCAGCCATACATACAGGACATGCCAAGTACCACCTGCTCATAGGAGACTTGGGTGTGATCACAACTGAGTAGCTAAGTTCAAGTTGTAGAATTTCCATGTGCTTCCTTTTAATACAGTGAAATATTATGTGTAGGTGTCAGAATCAAGCAGTCCTCTATCTGACCTTTGTTCTGACGTCCATACAAGTGTTTACAGTAGTGATGGAAGCACTATAAAGACACCATGTGTGCACCCCTGCTATGGAAGGTGTAGAACTCAGGTCTGCTCTCTCCTACCTGAGCCTCCACGGTAGGGATTTCAGACACGGGAATCCCTATTTTAAGGGGGAAGCAGGGAGAGTGGCCTTGACTTGCCCACACCCGGCACAAGCAAGTGTTGCAACGGCAGCGGTGGGATGTGGTCTCTGGGGTGTCTATTACACTCTGTTGTCCCTTCCCCATGGACTGCTTAGGCCAGCAGCCAGCAGCAGCAAAGACTATGAGGTCAGCTTCAAGACTCCTACACCCAGCTGGGCATGGTGGCACACGCCTATAATCCTAGGACTTTGGGAGGCTGAGACAGGAGAATCCCGAGTTCAAAGCCAGCCTCAGCAATGGTGAGGTGCTAAGCAATTCAATGAGACTCTGTCTCTACACAGAACACAAAATAGGGCTAGGGATGTGGCTCAGTGGTCAAGTGCCCCTGAGTTAAATCCTTGGTACCAAAAAAAAAAAAAAAGACTCCTATACCCAGACCAACCCGTGACCCAATTTCCAAGGACATAGGTAGATGCCACGCCTACAGGGTGTTTGCCCTACTCAGGAGTCATTCCAGTCCCTGGCATTGCCTGCCTTAGCCATTGAAATCACTAGTTTTTAAATGGACAGCATTGCCCACTTGGAGGGAGAGCCCAGATCAGGAAGAGACCTTGTGTTCATCTCACAAGAAGACCCATGAGCCCGTGTGCACAGAATGTGTGCAAAGCAGGTATCAGGCGCTGGCAGTTCTTGGGAGACGGGGAGATGGGTGCTATGATTGTTGTGAAGCCATGCCCGTCTTGCTTCTTAATTTGACGACTGCAGTGCTAGGCTTGGGAGGATTCAGAGGTTGAGCTGGGTGTACAAAGCAGGCTGTAACCGCTAGCACTGCCTATGACGGCATCACTGTAGGAAGAGGGCTCTGTGCCAGGAATGTCGTCGCTGGCCAGGGGCACGTTCAGAACAGAGGAAGGTATTTATTTTGATGGTGACAGGAAGTGGAAAGGAAGATTTCTAGTCTGATTACACAAGCAGTTTCCACCTAACATGGTATTGGGCTATGAGCCTGGCGAGTTTTATTTGAAAGACAGC
This sequence comes from Xerus rutilus, assembly GCA_028644305.1. Taxonomy (NCBI): domain Eukaryota; kingdom Metazoa; phylum Chordata; class Mammalia; order Rodentia; family Sciuridae; genus Xerus; species Xerus rutilus. The sequence goes on from CM053416.1 coordinate 18,642,689, forward strand.
AAATTTAATATTTCAGCAAAAAAGATATTGGTGCAAATGATCAAATCACTTACCAGAAAGGTCAGCCCACTTTACAATATTCTACATAATTTATAAAGTCTCAACATGATAAATGCCAAAAATTCTTATCAAAAAAGTTAAATTGTAGTTGGAGAGAATTCTTTTCCATTGTAAATGATTTATAACTCCAATTTGAAGTGTAACAGAAAATCTGACAGAAAATCTAAACTGAGACCAAGTCTAATAAATGCAGATTTACCTTGTGCTGTTCTTCCTTGCATGGAACAGAAAAGGTACTCCCAAGTCTGAAGAAAGTTACTTGGGCAACTGGGGCCCTGTTCAAAGTACTTGGAAATGAAGCACTGTCCAGCAGTCAAGGAGAGTGTGCACCCCCCGCCAGGCCTGTGTGCACAACACAGGAGGCCAGAGCATGGTCCTCAGCAACACTCCACCTCCAGGCATGCTGCGGACCACACAAAATGCCCCAGGAACAGGCCCGCCTGGCCAACGCAGAATGGTGGCCCTCAACATAGGCAGGTACTGTGTGGTTTCCATCCATCAAGATGCTTTGCTGATATCCCTGCAGGCAGAACTTGTCCAGGTGCTAGGCACACCTGACAGAGAGTCCACAGATGGTTGAAGTGTCCTGCTCACCTTCACCATTAGCACCCATACTGTGTCTGTGCAACGGGGCAGTAGGAGTGGCCACAGAGCACTGCACTGAGATGCTGTCCTGGCACAGAAGGCAGGTGAGGCCTCGCAGCAGGCCCAAGGAAACCCGGCTGCCATTCAGAGGCCAGGAAGTCCCCAGCTGGCCCTCCCATGCCAAATGGCCGTGAACGAGCCAGGTAACTTGTTCCTTTAGGGTTTCTCTTGATTGGTAAATGGGAAGACATTCCACCTCACAAAGCTATTGCAAGGATTTTAAATATCCAATATCACTCATTCGTTCAGCAAGCACTTGCTTGTCCTTGGTGTCTGACTCTTCCTGGCGCTGCAGACAGCCAGGCCTCTGCTTTCACAGAGCTGTCCCCTGATGGGGATCTCAGAACTCAGTGCTGATACAGTGATTACAAAATACATGTCCGTTACCACTGGGAAAGCATAATTCTCTGCACCTAGGAGGTGGTCAATAAACATCTGTTGAATACCAAGTATTAAATCTGTCGTACTTTTAACATTGTCCTCCTTAGGCTTTGAAGTAGAGATATGCAGCTTCCTTTAATATGATAGTTACTTAAAATCAACACTAGCAGTATATCTCATCTGTTAGTGCACAAAGATAATAATGCAGAGGTGAGAAAGTCCTGGGGCTCAGAGTCTGCTAAGGGAGGCAGCTGCTTCTCTGGTAATTAACTGACTTGATCTTCTTTGTGACACTGGGCGCTCCCCTTCGGTCTCGCCTAGTTCTCCATCTATCATGGCCACTGTGCGCTGATAAGGCAGCCTTTACATCGTGAAGCAGTAACTAGGAAAATAAATCTTGCTTTCGCTTTAATTGGACCGATACAAAATGTACTTTAACTGGGGCAGGACCTCCGGTCACCCAGGCCGCTGTCCCCATCTCTGTGTGCCTTCCTCTCCACTCTGTATACTTGTTCTGCTCCTCTGCATTGAACAGGCCACCCTCGACCTTTTTGTACCCACTGACTTCCTAAGCAAGCTTCAAAACCCAACACAACATCAACCACTTCGAGAGGGCATCCAGAATCATCTCTGCTCCGAATGCATCGCTCTCTGCTTTCAGATCACTCAGCATCCCGCTCAGTTATATCACAAGCAGATTTGCACCCTAGGCATGGAGTCAGAGAGGAATGGGGAAAGCAGTCAAAATTTTCTGGGGAAAAAAAGGTCTTGTAGCTCTCAGCAGTCAGAAACTGTCTGAAACTGCTATCTTAAACAGAGGTAGCTACTGGACATATGTGACTCCACTTAAATGTGATTTAATTAAAACATTGTTCATTTCTTGTTTAAATAAAAAATGTATTGTGGAATGCTTTTTTTTTAATAAAGGAGGAACTCTGAAGATGATTAGCCAATTAGCCCACATCAGGGATGGTCAAAGTCTCTACACCCATACGCCCATGTCAATCATTTGATAGATAGTGTGGAGAGAAGGACTGGGGAAGACTCCAAGATCACATCCAGGCTCTGCAGGAAAAATCACTGTTATTGATTAAGTAGACCTGAGATGGATGGAAGGCTGGGGATTGGCAACAGGCACACCATAAATTTGCCCTTCCTGCTAGATGATCCTGGGAGCAGCTGTCAAAAATGTTGCCCTACAAATATTCACCCAGTGACCTGGTTCCCAAGCATCTCTCCAGGCTGTGGCACCCTGCATTTCCAGCAGATAAGGAACCGTGAGAAGCTACCAAACCAATTCCATTTAAGAAGACCCCATCTGGAAGGCTTCCAAATGGCACATTCTCATCTTCATTGATTTACATCTGGAAAAGAGCTTGAGTCATTAATTTTTCTCACTGCAGTACCTTTTTTAAAAAAATTCTGAGTTCCATGAAGACTGGTCTCCAATTAGAATTTCTTAATAGAAGTGGCGTCCAAACTTCACGACCACAGTGCACAGAAGAGGTGAAACATCTAGTTCCCACCTGTTCCTACTTCCTGGCAGGAAATTCTCAGGTGATGAATTCTTAGAAAGAAGAATTTATCAATCACCAATTATTTCTACCAATTATTTCTTCATGGAACTCAGAATTTAAAGACATGATGAACCTACTAACATGTTCCTGTGTTATAAAATGATACCCCTATGAACATAAAAATTTTAAAAATGTTACCTACCATGAGAATATGTTATAGGGATTCACATGCAATGAATAAATGCTGTCACTGTACAAGAGCTGCCACACAAGCCCACTTTAGGGTGATGACATACACATCTGTCAGAATATGGCTTAACCATCTCTGAACCTACCTTCAAAATTCAGAAATGAGTGAAATCCTACTGTTATGGTTTAGATACGAGGTGTCCCCCAAAAGCCTATATGTGAGACAATGCAGGAATGTTCAGAGGTGATTATGATTTGATCATAAGAGCTGCAACATAATTGGTGGATTAATCCACTGATACGGAGTATCTGGGTGGTAACTGCCAGGGCATGGTATGGCTGGAGGAGGTGGGTCACTGGAGGCATGCCTTTGGAGTGTATATTCTGTCCCTGGTGAGAAGCATGCTTTCTCTCTCTCTCTCTCTCTCTCTTTCTCTCTCTCTCTCTCTCCTTCTGCTTCCTGACTGTCAATGTCCTGAGCTGCTTTCCTCCTCTGTCCCCTTTTGCCATGATGTTCTGCCTCACCTCAGGCCCAGAGCTACAGAGTGGGCCATCTGTGGACTGAGACCTCTAAAACCATGTGTCAAATAAACTTTTCCTCCTTTACATTGTTCCTTTCAGGTGTTTTATCACAGTTAAGAAAAACAGACCAAATCATCTAGTCATCAGAAAAATCAAAGTTTTTTAAAAAATTTAAATGCAAAATACGCGAATATGCATCACTTCTACTACATAGGTAACCAAAGAGCCTACAGAAAACCTAATTGATCATGAAGAAGCTAACCAAACCAGCACTGATTTATAATTAAAAAGCAAGGACCACAGCAATTGAAAATCATTAGCAACTTGAGACAACACTCATGATACACTGATGACACATTATCCTTCCTGAAATTGGGTGGATTCTAATTATTTGCAATGTTTCCAAGAGCTGACAGCCAGCTTTCCTAGTACAACCTAAGAAAGCTCAGCAAACCCTAGTTATGTGTCATTTCTAGCAGAATGGTAACTCAGTTTACTAATAAGTGGTCTTTATTTTTACATCAAATTAATGAACATGAAATCTTGAATCATTTGCCCCAAAGAACAAAGAAGAAAGCTCGGGTTTCAAGATAGATTTATAATCCACCAGTGGGCTACAAACTAGATTTTGAGAACTTTAATAAAGGATTAAATTAAGAGTTTTATATAGGCATCACTGTGCTGCCTGGTGCTTATCTCTGTTTTATTACATTTACTGATTACTATTTCTCTCAAACCTTAATCTAAAATAAAATTAATTGATTTTTAGTTGAGATTCAAATGAGACCTCTGATTACAACACTGGCTTCATCAGGCAAAAGCTCAGCTTCCTGAAGCCCCAGAAAAACCCTCAGGGTCACATAAGGACTCAGAGCCACAGTGCTTCAGCCTGTCAGGCATTCCTGGGTGGGACCAGAGCAGGAGGCTGAGAACGTGGGCCCACTGTCCCTACCTCTGCACACAGCCTATTCAGCATACTCATTAGGAACCAGGAAACGCAGGCGCTGGAGACAACCTTGGCTGACGGTCCGCAGGTAGGAGAGCCCTTAGACAAGTTTGATTTGGCCCACCCGACACTTAGAAGGCAAGGGAATTACACATGAGAGCACGTTCCGGCCTGCCTTGGAATATCGGTGGTTTGCTCGCCCAGGGCCCATCTCGGTGCAGCTGGGCGTGTGCACGTGCTCTGGGGTGCCACACTCGCTGCATTTCCCAACACCTGGCCCCAGGCAGGCTCACTCCTTCCTGCTGCCATGAAGACCTTGCCTTGTCACCTATGAAATCATCCAGAATCTGTCACATAGTTTCAGCAAAAGGCTCCCTTTAAATACAAAAGGAAGGCAATTTCACACGAAATCACACTGTTCCAAATGGGTACGATGAACAAATCAGTCAGGGGCAGTTTACATCCTCATCACTTAACAGAATGCACACCACTGTTTATGGAACACGCGATCAGCTCCTTGGAGCCAAGGAACAAGTCCACGGTGTTGATGCCCCCAGCTGCAGGACATCTGACGGCCCAACCTCCGATTCCTACTCCCGCACTTGTTCCTCCTACTATGACATCACAGGAGCCTTAAACCGGTCCCTTCCCACCAGCATTTGAGTTTCCGAGGATACACAGCTCTTGCTTGGCTACAGCCTAGCGGATGATCACGTATTTCCTGAATTCCTTCCCGATGCTGACTCAGTGGGAAGCATGCCACTGACCCTGATCCAGGGCGCGTGGTTCGTCTCAGCAGCAGGAAGCACCCTCCCCGCTGTGAGTGGTTCAGCTAAAGGCGGGAGGCGGCATTCCGTGTTCACTGAAGCATGTGACTCCACCAGCCCACTCTTCATCCACAAGTGAAAACGAGGGACATCCTCTGGATGCAGGTGCACTCCACAGGCTTGGACTCCGCACTAAATGACCGGAGGCACCCTAGCAGGGCAGCTGCTGGAGGGAGGGGCATCCCCGAGCAGCACACCTGAGGATGCAGGTGGTCTTCCGCCCGGCTGATGACTCAGGGTGAGACCTGGTCTGACCCTTCCTTGCATGAAGGCAGGATCCGCCTCAGGAAAACCTGAGGACACTATCCCTCTTTTCTTTCTCTGGAACTTCATTCAGGGAAGGAGAAAGAAATAGTGGGCCAAGAGAGCTTCCTATGTGCTTTGAGGGCATTTTCTTTGGAAATTCAATTAATTGATACAAATTGTTAATGAAATAATTTTCTCTTTACCTCAAAGAAGGAAAAAAATCGCTCATCTGGTGTTATGTCCTCTCTGCTACAAAGATGCACTGGATTTTTCTCCTGCTATCAAAAGACTTGGAAAGTAAAAGAACTGTCCCTATTTGCTAAGTGAACTTTCCTCTTGGGTCACCTCAAGACCAGTGTTTTTTAAACCTACGGTGATGCGGCAGTGCCCATCCAGTGTCTAACAGTCTGAAGGTCTTGATGTCTGCCTACACTTGGAAGTACCTTCTCCACATATTCTCCATTTATAAGCACGTTCCCTCTAAAGTATTAGTAATGTTTTGTCACACGACCCTCCACTGAGAGGTCTATTAATTATAAACACAGAGATACACACGCATCTAACATTTACACACTCATTCACTCATACACAAATCGTAGCACTGAAGGGAGAGTTTAATATCCCTCCAAGCAAAGCCAGGCATGGTGGCACACCACTGTAATCCCAGAGGCTCAGAAGGCTGACACAGGAGGATGTCAAGTTCACAGCCAGCGTCAGTAAAAAGTGAGGTGTTAAAACAACTTACTGAGACCCTATCTCTAAATAAAATACAAAATAGGGCTGGGGATGTGGCTCAGTGGTCGAGTGCCCTGAGTTCAGTCCCCTAGACTCCCCTCACCCCCAAAAAAAGATCCTTCCGGAACCCGCATCCCTCCCTTAATGACTAAAAGGTGCTTCCTGAGCACTTACTGTATGCTGAGTACTTCAGTGGGAAAAAGAAAAAGGACGAATTGCACCAGATTCCAGAATTATCTTGACAAACACTTCTCAATGCCTGTGATATGAACAGACGCTGTAGATGTTGTAGATGTTGCCATCTAAATTTAAACAAAGAAAAGTTTGGAAAAAATCTCCCTTTTACAAAAGCCCGGCCTCTGAACTGCAAATCCTTGCAGAATGTGCAGGTGCTGCAGATCTCCAAGAGCAGAGCACACATGCAGCAAGTGCTTCCCCAGAAGCCACAGCATTGATCCACGGGGCACCTTGAGGCTACAGAGGTGCAGGAAACACAGCAACGCGAGGAGGCTGGCCTGGGCATGCCATGAGATCCAGACCCGTAAGGGGAAAAGCACCTCAGTATTTTCTTACCGATGCCCCCTTATTCATTCTTTATCTGGAAACACTGTTTGATATGCTTCTAATTTTATCATTAAAATACTATGACTAGAGGCTGAGACAAGAGAATCGCAAGTTCAAAGCCAGCCTCAGCAACAGCGAGGCGCTAAGCAACTCAGTGAGACCCTGTCTCTACATAAAACACAAAATAGGGCTGGGGATGTGGCTCAGTGGTCCAGTGCCCCTGAGTTCAATCCCTGGTACAAAAAAATTAAAAAAAAAAAAAAAACACTTTATGCCTAATATGTTAAGCTTCTCATTAAAAAGCAAATGATGCTAATGTCAATAATGAATCCAAAATATACAGCATTATAGGAAGTCAGAGTGTAGCTCATTCCAGTCTTTTCACTAGTTTTAACTAGTACCATGTAAAAGTTGTCCACATCCTTTTTGATATTTTTTGGTGCATGTACAGATATGATTTTTTTCCTCCAAAATTATTTTCGGCAGTGTACTCTGTTCCTTGTTTTCTTCACTCAGAGACGCATCTTGGGTGTTTCTCCACATCAGCACACATACGCATGTCTCAGCCTGTGTAAGGGCAACACCAATCCCACTGAGTGGAGCCAGGCCATGATTCATTTTACCAATATGAGTTTGATGAAGGTGAAAGCTTCTCTTATTGTTTGCAATTAAAACCATCATTCAATGACTATAATACATTAACATGTACACGTCTTCTCACACTTGTCCAGTCATCTCAGTACTAGCCGTCTGGAAATAGGAACGTGTGTCTAATCTTACACATTTCACATTCTGAGAGACATTACCAAATGGTCTTCAAAAAATGGTTCACCTGTTAGGGTATACTCAAACTCTGAGGTTTTTTTACACAGTGTACAAAATGGAAAGAATTTTAAAAACAAGCTCAAATTATCATCTTAAATGAACTTTAAGAAATTAGCAATTGAACATTGGCATTCATTTGTGCTACTTCTAGGTATCTTTGTTTGCAGTGTGGTGTGACGTCTGTTTTCCTTAACTTGTAAACTAAAGCCACAGGCTTGAGCTCAAATCAGTAATCGCGTGTGTAGTATAGTACAGTTTCTTACAAATTCACAGGATTGATAGGAAATGTTTATTTGCCTGTCTACTCAGTTTCAATGTTTGCGGGTTTTCACAAATGTCCATAGCTGAGTTCTGAATCTAGAATGAGGTCAATATTATCAATCAGAGGATCAATGTATTATCACTACACCAGCTTACACCAAATAACCGCCTGTCTGCTCTAATTCTCAGACCAATTCACTCCACTTAGCAACCCACTCTGGGAGGCAGTCTTTAAAAGCTAGTATGTAACCACTGTTGTACCCACTGTTTCTTTTATGTTAAAATTATAAGATCAACCCTTTATTGTAATTGTATCTTGGTAGTCTAATACATATTCCTTAAGCAGCCTTCTAAAACGTAATTTTGAATAGCAAGATAAAAGTAAGTGTAAGGCATATAAGAATACTTTCAAATAATTAAAAAAAAATACAATCCATGAAAATGGATGGTGATGTTCAGCATGTAATAATTAAGTCCTCAATGAACACTTGTAACACACCGTTTGTTTAACGTAGCTTTAAATCCTGTCAAGTATAAACTACATAGATGATTCTATTTAGGGTAATCTTTCTATATATCATTTCCACACACCCCTGTCAATAAAATAGCAGTGACTCAATAATCAGTGATTCATCATATACTTATGACTCCTTGTCTCATGTAATTTATCTACATAATTTTAAATTACCGAAGAATTCTTTTCTTGCTAACGAATTTTAAGATGATCCATATTTTATTAAGTTTTAAGGACACCCTCCACACATCTACCCACACACCTAAAACTAAGTAACCATTAAAGCTGCTGTCAGAACTCATACATCCATAAGGAGGAGAAGCTAACCTCAAATTGGAAAGGTACGTTTGGCACACCATCCCTCCTTCACATCTGCTATGCACACATGGGTGTGTGTGAAGAGCTGGAGCTGCCTATTTTAATCACCAGCAACAACACAGACACCACTCTGAGTTTTCATTGCTGAGTCTGTCTTACAGAATGCTGTGTCCTCCTATAGCTGCACTATGAAAAAAGCAGGCACAGACATTCTTCAAGTTAGGTAATTTCCTACATCATTCCCCAAATAAAAACTTGATCTCGCCAGACATTAAATTATTGCAATTACAAATCTGTTAATCTACAGCACTTTTTACTCATTTATAATTTTAAAATTCACTTTCATTTGATTGACTGTTTTAATCTCCCTTAACTAGTGAGTAAGTGAAAATAAATGGTGCGTTCCTAATACTATAAATATGAAAAATAGGAAGTGCTTAGAGACTGCGGGCGAATACATTAAAATCAGTCAGTTTTCTAGTTAACATATTCTCATTCTGTTTGTGTACAAACCCACTGCATTCAGAAGGCACATCACAAATTCACCACCTCACAAAAACATTGTCCCAATTCCATGTTATGACAGCAGAAATCGGCCCAAGCCTCTAACCATTTCCCCTAAAGGACCCTGGCTGGCTGCGCCTTCCAGGTGCAGCACAAACGGGGGGAGCTTCAGGTCCGCTCCCAGGCATCTGTCACTGCTGCAGATTGTTTCTGAGACTGAAACTGGCTGCGGTGGGAGTGCCATCAATCTCACTGAGGAGGGGACAGGAAGCTGCCTGTAGGAGGCTGGGAGGGGGCAGCCGTTCCTCAGCAGGTGAGGGCGGCCATGGAGCCCCCTCTCTCCCTCTGCTGGGGCCGCAAGTGAGAGATTTGTCCTTTTGCACATTTCCCAGACACTTGGTATGCACGCGGAGTCTGCCTGCTCCTGCTTCATGAAGAGGCGATTTTTCAGGCTTAGGCAAATGTAGCAAACCCGGGCTTTGCCGGTGCCTCGTTTTTCCTCATCATGTCACTTGTTTTAACTGATTTGAGAAAATGAGATTATGTTTTTCCTTTTTCCTCATTTATCCAGCTATTTATTTATTTATTTGCTCATTTAGGGGTGGGTTGTCACAGATAACTGGCCCTGATTTCTTTCTTGTTTTCATACACATTTCATTAGTGTCCCTGAAGATTTAAGACCCACAAAGGAAAACATCATAAGTCTCACCCCCCAAAAAGCATATTTTTACTCTTAAAATCAAAACAGAAGATTGTATTAAAGAGTCTGACTGAAATAATCTAGAATATTACTGTGACCAAGATCTATTACTTTAATCTTTGGAGCTATTGTCGAAAACCCAAGAAAGTCAAATAATCATATTAGGTAGAACCACTGGACTTTCAGTTTAATATCAGTTCAATCTCTCTGCATCTAAAAACGGGTATTTATAATTTCTTCATTTCTACAACGAAACTGAGATACATCTCAAATGGAAGCACGGCTGTACTGCTGCAGGTTCCTGGGTGTTTGATGTACAGCTCCTCCATGCATTGGCTGGTAATACACAAATTCAAGGGCAGAGAATGGAGCAAACAAGCACTGGTTTTACTTTCAGCCAGAACCCAGTATGTGCTTCTCAGTTAATAGATAGAATGTTTTAATAAGAAACCCTAGAAAGATGGTTTTCTCACACACATAACAGCCTTAAACCCCCACTTAAAAAAAGAAAAGAAAAGAAACTGATATGGTACCTGATTGATAAGGAACAACGTGAAAGCTCATTGCAAACTGTGCCGAGTCTATTTTATGATCACGAACAGAGCACATAAAGATAAATAGTATGAGGGTGCTGGGGTCATGGCTCAGAGGTAGAGCGCTCCTCTCGCATGTGTGAGGCACTGGGTTCGATCCTCAGCACCACATAAAGATAAATAAATGAATAAAATAAAGGTATTGTGTCCATCTACAACTAAAAATATTTTAAAAAAACAAATAGTATTGGATGGTATGTTGTAGTCATGCTCCACATAGTTAAAAGAAAAGAAAAGAAAAGAAAATCAAAAGGAAAAAATAAAACAGGTTGGGGGGGGCGGGTCCTAGCTTTGCGGGTTGTTAGCTGTGTGAACAGTAAAACTTGGCTCATTCAGGGTCCCAGACTTGCAGGTGGCTGTCCACCAAGTGGGATGCCAGTAATGACCGATACTCATGGACAGCCTCACAGTTGTCAAAGCAGTTTCTGGGAAGTTATTTTATTTACATCCCCAACTTATCTCCAGATGGGAAATGAGCACAGAGAAAAAAGTCAACTGCCCAAGGTCACCTCACTAATGTTAAATGACAGAGATAGCAGTCAGTCCTGAGCTCTGCTGTCCCCCTGACCAAGGGCCACTCACTGCTCTGTAGCAGCCACCTTCCAGAATGGGCTGGACACTCAGTAGGTCCATACACTGACATATCTTGAAAGTTTTCACAAATTACATGAACACTATATTATTCACCCCCTCAGAGGCGATTCCTGCGCTTCCCTCCTGTGGTCTCTGGTCCCACCTGGGGCGGGGCGCGGGGTATCAGATGGACCTCATTCCCACCGGCAGCTGTATGCGGTGTGGTCTGAGTCAAGTCACCCAGCCCCTCGGAACTTCAGGCTCCAGGGCAAAGGCGGGCAGGGAGGTGGGGGAGTCACAGCCACTGGCATAATAAGCATTAGGCACATCTGGAAGGAACCCCTCCCATGCATAGTCGTCTCTCATGAGTTCTTTTTGTTAGTGCTGCAATGAAGACAGGTTTCCGGTTATCTGCACACTATACGACAAGTCGAGACATCTTCTGCCAGAGCGGACTATGATTAAGTGACTCCAAGGATGCCCACACCCACATTTGTTCCTTCCACCTGGGTGCCCAAGCTCCTAGATCAGCGGTTCCGCATCGGCTGGACCAGGGCACTGGAATCAAGCACCAAGGGAGGCTGAGGAGAGTTGGAGCCGCGGGACCTTGACCCTGCACAGGCCACCCGCCCTGTTCCCGAGGACCTGGCCGCTCTGGGCCGCTGCACTTGCTCCCCGCCGGTCCGCAGCACGATCCGCAGCACGGGCGCCGCCTGCAGCCTGGAGCTGCTGCGCAGCACCGCGCTGCACCTGCTCGCCAGCCCCAGGCGGGCAGAGCTGCCGGCAGGAGAGAACCGCAGGTGCTGCCGCAGGGCTGTACCCAAAGCCCGGGCGTCCAGCCGCAGCAGAGCCGGGCGGAGCCTCTGGGCTGCAGCTGTGCAGGAGGATGGAGGGCATTTAGAGAGGGGTGGAGGGCCGAGGCAGTCCCGACCGAGCTCAGAACTTGGGCGCGCAACTGGTCCCCAGGAGAGAGGCCGAACCTGACCGTCAGAGGGCGGCGCGGAGAGCGAAGGTGCGGGTGGAGCGGCAGGGGCAAAGGCTGAAGCCCCGCAGAACATGGAAGGGAATCTTTCCAAGGGCGCGCAGGGAAGGGAGGACAGGTGAACGGGGAGGGACCCAGATGGGGAAACCCAGGCTGCAGAGGGAGACAGGGAAGGGTGGGAAATATATTCTGCAAGGAGAGTGGAAGAAAAAAATGCCAGAACTGAAAATCCAATACGGGAAAAACAGAAAATCAGGGAAGAGGGAACTTGCTCCTGAACCTGCCGCAAAGGAGAAGGGGGCGCCGAGCGGAAGCACACCGGAGGAACAGAGTGGAGGAGAGAGGACAGGAGGCAGTATAAACCAGAAAAGAAGGAGCAGGTCCTTTTGCTCTTCCACTGACAACTCAGTTCTTAAGTTACTTTGGGACTTCGCCACACACAGACTGGCTGTGGCACCTACACTAGGTAAAGACGCATGCCAGGGACGTGCAAAGATGATACTCGGCTTTCCTACAACTCCTCAAGTCTTCAAAGTTATTCCACCTTTTGGAGAATATTTTGCTACTGGCCAAAGTATCCAAAAACCAGTGGCTTCCAGTCATCCAGGTGTATGGAAGGGTGGGGGTCGCTTAGAGAACCCGCTTTTTCTGAGAAGTTAATAGATCGCTCCCAGGCATGTGCATGCCCTCTCCTTCCCCCAGAGCATCAAGCCAGCAGTATGTTCTGGAATTCAGCTGCCCACACGCAGCACGTTCTGTTACTGGCACTCCACCATCTGTTAGGGGGACGGCGGCGAGACCTGAGGGCTAAGCAGCAGCTCCACTTACCTGGGCTATGCAGGTGGTGCTGGAAGGTGTGCTGAAGGGACCCATGGCAGAGCAGCATGGCACAGGCACTTATCCACAAGTACAGGACCCAGGACATCGCAGAGACCATGGCCATTCTCTAAAGAGAACACGTAGCAAGAGAGATTAGCGCTGGCTGCACACCCCCAACCCAGGCAGCCCCACTGGTGAGGGAAGGGAGGTCTGGGATGTCATATTCCTTCGCTGCTTGGCTGGCCAGCATCAGTGTCCAGCAGAGGTCATGCCGTGAAGTGGGACTGAGGGAAAACCTTTTCCAGAAAATCACACATGCATTTTTAAAATTCTACAAAATAAAATTCCAAAGATTGCCAAAATACAAAAATAAAGTTTTTGACTATCAGTTAGGCAGTTGGAAGCATGATATGCCAACTAACAATCCTATTTCACACAATAATTTGAAAACTACAGTCATCCCAGCATCGAAAAGCTGCAGACTCCTGTTCATTCTAACTTCATTGCAAGTCTGACATAAGCCTTAAAGGAAAGAGTGGGCTCTTTTTTTTTTTTTTAATTCTACAGTCATGAATTTTTAATCACAATGCTGTCTTCTAAACTAAGTAATCATTTCTCAGAGGCATGTTGTAATCTCCTGATAGAACTGATCTTTCTGGCTGGTCTTAAAATCTGAAGGAATTGTCTTCAGCCAGAATGAGTTTTAGATGCAAGATCTATGCTTCTATCCTGGAGCAAACCGTAATTTACAGTATTGCTTTGCCTCCTAAGACTCCATCGTGGCATTTGTTGTATAGTGCTGATGAATATGCATACACAGGTGGTTATGTATTTATGGAAGAACATATACCTTTTCTCAGGCACTGAAACTTTGACAGTCTTATCTGCACCTATGAGGATCTCAGGAGCTACAGAGGCTCAACTGCGCTACATATTGTCCAATTTCTCAAACAACACCTTATGCTGCATTTCATATTGCCAGATTAATCAAACTTGAAGCATAGCCCTTATTCAGCCCATGATAAGAGGCATTTTCTATGCAAGAATCCATGCTTTACAAGAACAACATGCTTTTCTCTTAAGTAGAGAGGCTGTGAAATCAGGATCATTTCTTTTTTCCTTTTCACTGTCAAATGATACCCTCCGAGAATTTCAAATATATGTTGAAAACCTGCTAGTGACCTCCCAGTGTGGCTTCTTTATTCTAAATTGGCACTCTTTCAAAAACTGTGATGTTCAGAAACCAAAAATATACACTATACCCATATGTATTACACATAATACGGGATAATTTGTGGGTTTAGGAAGAGAGCCATGGCCTCTGAGGCGGCTTGAAGACTATAATAGATAGATAAATGCTGACAATATAATTAAGTGCAAAGTAGGAACACATTATTTCCAGCAACCCGGTGCCACCCAGGCCAGGTCTGCGACTCAGATGGACCCCTCACTTTCCAATTAGGTGCACGGCCCACTGTTTACTTCTGTACACAACACGCTTCCCCTTGTTGTTTTCAGAACTGTCAGGACAACACAGGTGCAATTCTGCTCATAGAGACAAACAGCAACACCCTCCTGTGAACCCTAAGATGAGTGCACTGAGGGCCTTTTCACAGTACCCCACACATTACAGGAGACGAAACATGGGTGATGGCAGTACACAGTCGCTGCTCCCCAGTCGCTGCTGAAAGGCAATGAGAATGAATCTGAACTTGAAAAAAAATCCCACCACAATCAAAACTTAATAGTTCTTTATTGAGTCTGTTTCCCTTCTCATTTCCTCACCCACATAGATCTTAGCACTCAAAACGGATGTTTGCAACATTTCCCTTTTTCCATTTAACTTCTTTAATTGTCAGCATTACTTCCGAGCCTCCTGCATAACACTCTCCTGGCTCACTCTCTTAAGGAGAGCTTGTCTCAGTGCTAATAAGTGTTTCCCCACATAATGCATCCAGCTTTGCACAGTTCTCTACAGGGCTGAACATGTTTCAAATCTGCTTCCTGAAATCTTAAATCTTTAAAGAAGCTTCTTACCTGAAAAATCCAGCCAAGAGCAGAGCACTCTATTAGTGTTCATTGGAAAGATCTAACACTTTTTAAAATCCATCTGTGCCACAATTTTGAGATTCTAAAGAAAGAGCTTCCCAACAATCTTCTCAATCAGAATTTAAAAAAAAAAAAAAATGTTCTTCTCTTCCGATCCTATTTCCCCAGGAAAGAAGACATCGGTTCATTCAGACTGTATTGTCAGAAAAGGAGCCAGGCTCTGAGAGGTGGAAAGCTTGTCATCTTCACCTTTAAATCATCTCCTGGCGTCACTCCTGCCTGCCGAGACCTTTGAAGTGACGGTGAGATAATGTACAGTGTCCTGATGAGGATCAGCTTATAGCCGGCAGCGGGCCGGCCCCACGCCAGTGCATTCAGGCAGTCAAGCAGGGAAATGTAGGAGCAGGGCTGCTAGACCGCGCTGTAAGTAGCAGGAGTCTGTTTCAATACAGCCCTCCTCTACAAAGTACCACATGTCTTAAAGTGACATTACCCTCTGTTGCAGCCTCCCGGATCCTCACACCCGGCACCAGCTCTTCAACTCAAGCAGCGCTTTAACCCTAGGTTGCCTGATGTATTTTGTGAGAGGTTTTTCTGATGCCATTCATTTGCCAAAAGACTGAAGAAAGCAGGAGAAACAAAAGAAGAAGCCATTCTTCAAAATATTGAGTGTTCATGGGCGTCGACTTCCAGCAGTGAATGGGAAAGTGGAATACCTGCCACTGCTCACCTCTTCCTGTTCTTTTAGCCAGTATATTAACCGAACACACTGTTAGGCTCATAGTCATCTAATTCTGTTGGCAGCTAAATCTGAGAATGCAATCCATCTGGAATACAATAGACATGTTTATCTTTTGAAGGCCAATAAAAACCCTTCAGAGCTTTTTAAAAAACATGTTTAATAAATAGAAATATGTCATTTTTAGCATTGAAAACTGTATTTTAATGAAGGATATTCTCAAGGCTTTTAAAAAAATTTTTTGCTGTCCCTGAAGTACGATGCTGGGGATGGGGGCACGCAGAGCTCCATCCTTTGCTAGTGCTATGGTCTGAGCCCATTCTGCTCTGGAAGTGCTGTGATTAGACTTGAACTTCAAAGATGCATGCAAGGTGGCCTACTTTTCCCTTACAGATGGCACCAGCAACGATTCTCTGGATACTCACTCTGTTACTTTGCAAATCACTCACGAGGCACCTACTATGTGTCAGATGCTTGGGACAAAGGAGAAAAGGCGATGGCTGTGATCCCCACTGCCATGGCTCATTGTCTCATCTTCTATGTTGCTTTCACAATGGACATCGTCTTCATCATCTTCCTTCTTCAAAAACCTCTCAGCATTCCTCAGACTTCTTGCCTCTGCAGGCATGAAGTGCTGGTGCTGCAGTGCATCTCTGGAAACCCCTCTCCCTTCCGGGGCCACATAAAGTGAAAAGCAAAGGGGCTTCACACTCATCAGCCTCTCCCACTGATCTTGGGTCGCATCACACACACCTAAGAGCTCGACATGACATAATGATTGCCCATTATACCTTCCACACACCAGATTTCAGTTCTACAGTAAATGCTCAACTTGCAGGCAAAGATAACGGTGATGAAGTCCTCATTGGCACTGCATGTTCTGTCTCTATGGTTCATTACCATTGTCTTCCTCAGTGTGTACACAAACTTCACACCAACCATGTGGTACCAAGACTAAAGTAACAATGCGTGCCCTGGCGGCAGCTAGTCTACCCGCCCATCACATGAGTTAGCCCTCTTCCTTCCATGTCCTGTACAATACAGTTTAACCCTTTTTACTAACCCAGAAAATAATACTTGCATCACTCTCCATTTCACAGATGGGGAATGGGAGGGGAGACAGGAAGGCTAAACAATCTTGCTCTAGGTAATAGGGCAAGTTACCTCCTAAACGACAGGGCAGGGTTTAGTCCCAAGTGATCTGGCTCAACAGCCCATCTTTTCAACACTCACATAAAACATCTCATGGAAAAAATAATTTAAAAACCCTATCTTACTTTTTCTTACTTCTTTAAGACAGTCTCAAAAATTATTATTCATTTATTCTGGAGGCATTTATTCTGCCACGCATTTGAAATATACAAATAGAACATACAAGTCTTTGCCCCAGGATTGTGTTTAATTCTGTTTTTGGTATGCTAATGAACTAAAATTAAAAGGAAGTTCATTTTTGCTTACAAGGGCTACCATTTTGAAAACTAACCATTATGTTTTTAATTTCTAGGGATTAAATTAAGCATCAACATGGTTACTTCACTATAACTCAATTCAGCTTAATCAGCTTGAGGCATGGACTCACGGATTATGTTTCAGGCACCCAGATAAAATTAGTTGAGAATTTAAAAAAAAAAAAAAAAAAGATGGGCGACTGGAACAAGAGTATCAACCCAGTTCCATTTGTTCCCCAGCCAAACACATTATAGCCCTATAGCCCAGCTAATCTCATTTTAGTTAATGCCTATTTGTCCTTATAGCAAATACTGGTCATTAAGGTCACTTGTTCCATTCCCTTGACCCAAAGCAGAATACTGTCACATCTCTGGAGAGCTGGGCATTCCACCTCCCCATCACAGTGGGGCTGCACTTACTTGTCCCCTCTTGATTGGGTGGTCATAACATTCCAGCCTGGAGAGGTCAGAAGAACTGATGGCATCATCTGAGGCTGGAGCAACACTTTCCAGATCTCTCTTTGCCTCTAGAACAGGGACTAGCTGCACAATTGTCCTGGATCCCTGAGTGGCCAGTGAGGAGAGTCTGTCTGCCCTACCATGCCATGGTGGATACAGATAGTGAATAAGAAAGATCTTATTGCTCAAGCAACTGAGACATGGGAGTTATTTGTTGTTGACCATAACCTAGTCAATACTGGCTGATAAAGACCTGTATTATTCATTTCTTAATTCACTTTTTATGCTCCCTATGTACCCTAAGTTGTGAGGAGACAGAAGTCTACATATCAAATTTCTTATCTTCACAGAACCCACTGCAATAGAAATCCACTAGAAATTTTTGATCAGGGAAGTGGTAAAGCCAAAGCATTGATGATTGCAGCTGGAATACCTCAGGGTTCTTGTAAGCAGGAGTTGTGAGCTGATCACTGGTGTGGCCCATGGTCACACTCTGTCTAGCCATTTTGTCAGGCCAGCACAGTCTGAAAGGCAGAGGATGGCAGCACTATGGTCTTACCCATCCAGTCTCATGAATCCCCAACGCCACAAGCATTTGGATGCCCAAACCATTCCAGGTCAGACTCCTAAATATACATTTCCCAAATGCAATATGGTTTATGTATATACACAGAACCCCTCCCATGGAGAAACTCACATTTATTCAGAAGAAAGTTCTCATGAAGGTTACTGGTGATGAAAGCTAAAACACTCAGAATACTTAAATAACCAAAAACATTCAACAAACTGCCCTGCATAACAAGTGGGGACTTCGGGGGGAATGGAGGAGAGGATGTAATAGGTGGCAACTCCGAGGGAGGAGAACAATAGCAGGGACTGTCTAATTGTGCTGGGAAACCACACCTGCAGTTGTATGACTGTCACTACAAACGACTACAGACGTCTTCAAAAAGAATGCCCTGGCACAGACTTGGTGTGATGTACTTGTGACCCACTGGGAGAGCTAAACCCAGCGTAAGTCAACAGGCTCCACCAGGAATCTATTCGAGAGGGTCTTCATCCCAAATATCACACTTCTTATCGCTTGTCATTAGAAATGAGAGCTGTCCTCCCAGTTTAAGAATAGGCTGATTAATAAATTGGCTAATTTTAATTCATAAATGTGCAGAAACAAATGTGAGACGTGCAAAATTTTATGTCTATGCATATTTCCAAATTGAAAAACAACTAAAAGAATTTAAATAAATTACATCTGGACTGAGAAACATGCCAAGTTTCAGTCCAATGCAAATTAAAGTGGCTTAGATGTGCACCATTTAAATCAGTTCTGAGCATTTCTTGAAATAACACTGTGACTGCGACTCCATGGCTCTGATACTACTTCCTGTTCCATTCCAACTAACCAATGGAGATGGTGACGTGGATAAAAGGATCATTGAATGCGCCTTATCTCGAATCTGTTTGCCTTCCCTAAGTGGCCTTTGTTTTTGGCAGTCACTGGCACTGCCCATCAGTCAGTCAACAATGTCTACTGTAAACCCCTAATCATGTGCAGGCAATATTCCTTTTCCCTTGGCTGAGTAGCTGTGCTACCTCCTCTTTCCCCTAGAGCCCAATTTCATAAATTGTTTGAACTGTATCATTTTCCCCTAGAATTCACCTAAAATGTCCATTGACCATGGAGTCCTAGCATGGGGCCCATAGGAGATACCAACAGTATCCATTGCTTGTCCATCTCACTTTGGGGACTTAAACAGAGTCAGTGTACTTGCCTCTTTAATTCTCTATCTTGTTTCCAGATATAGGCGTTCCAAGAAAAGGGAAAGGGTGACCAAAAGGAGAGCCGGAGGCACAGGAAACGTGAGTCCACTGTGGTGAGGACGCTGGTGGGCAACACCTGTGCGGGCAGCATTCCCACACCGGGTACCCCGGGCTTTCACACTCAGTGTCTCCTCTGATGCTCACAGAAGTGCTAACACACCCCTGTCACAATGATCCACCCCACAGAGGAAACTGAGTGAACTCCTGTCACACCACCAGTCAGCCTGAAGAGCCACAACTCAGATTCAGGATTCATGACTCATGATTCCTAGAGCCTGAACCCCGAGCAACCAAACTCCAGACAAACAGTATTAGCAAGAATCAGTAAATCTGAACTCATAAGCTAAAGGCCACGTTAGTAAAGCAAGATAAGCCAGACATGAAATGAAAACATGTGGAAACCAACCTGATATAGAGAAAGGACCATCTTGACATTAAACTCCCGAGCATACGAGTGAAGAGGAGAACAATCATTTCTTAAAAATCTAGAGCAAAGCAAGATAAAACCAACACACTAAAAAAAAAAACAGATTTAAAACAGGAAATATAAATGGTAACAACAACAGAAAAAGCCTCAACTACTGTGAGAAAGAATGAAAATCATCAATAACACAGAATTAGCATAGTCAGAGAAAGAAAGGCTAAACCGTGTGTTATAAAACTGGTGATAATTCTAAAATTTGGATCTGGATACGTAAGGCGAAATTTTCAGTAACTGAAAGAAAATGGGGGAGAGAAGAGGTTCAGAGGCTGGAAGGAAAGATAACCTGCATGTAGGAGTCTCATTTTTCACCTCCAGCAGCCTATCTTCCAATTACTTTATCAACTATAATTCCTCATTGCTTATCTTGTCTGTCTAACGGGCAGGAGGAAAAGAAAGAATAAGGTCATTTCTTTTGTTCTTTCTCTTCTGATTTCTCTATTCTCCTCTGAGGACTGAAAGTTGAAATCACTGCAGGCTCACTTCCTTTTCTCTACCCAAAGTGATAAATACCCTGTCATGTGAGAGACCAGGAGTCCCTCGGCCTCAAGGACCTGAATGTGTTTTATAAGAACATAAAGGTCATGAAAAGGACGGCTCTGATGATAATAAAGACAATAGCATGATTTCTTTGGTTTGTAAAAATCTCAGATTCACAGCTGATCTGAGAACAGATCCCCAAATCCACTGTGATACCCTTCACCCACTCTAAGAAGGGGTCAGAAATGAAGGCTCCTCATCACCTGGCACCCCATCAACCTCTCCGTTCAGTAGCTACTTCCTATTAACCCCACTTCCTGTCTACACCTCAAGTCCATCCATCCTTCCTTACTCATTCCAACACCCTTGCCCAGAGTCCATCCAACATCTCTTACAGTCCTAACCAGTCCATTTGCCCAGGCGTGTGCACCTTACACCCAGGTCTTCCCTGCACCATAGCCAGAGTGGACATGTTTGAGACACACGATGACCCTATTGCTCTCATTTAAAACCCTTCAGTGGTTTTCCATGGAGCTTAAAATGAAGTCCAAGGTCATGACCATGGTGGACCAGGCTGTGCCTGAACTGGCCCATATCCCACTCTCTGGCTTTCTCTCGGGAGCACTCTCTCTCACTCTTGGCTCCTACTGTGCCCTTCTCTGGGGTCCCCAAGTTAGAGAGGGAACCTCCCCTGGGAAGCCGTGTTCAGTGCTCCTGACAAGGTCGGGCACAGTGCCATGTGTCATCCTGTCCTCGTGAGGTCATCGTTATGGCCTTAACTACCATAGTCAAGAGCTGTTTCTGGAATGGTGTTTGATGCCTGCTTCATCTCCTTACGAGAGTGACCGTGAGAGCAGGGAGAACAAGCACCCCCTTCACCACAGCATCTTCAGAGTCATGTAGGGCCCAGGATGCAGCACACACAGAAAGTGCTGAATGAACAAATGGTAATGAATTGAAAATAAAGTCCTAATTCACTGTCAAGACGCACGCCTGGTGAGCTGTTCGGTTAAGGACAAGTGAGCTCCTGCAGCCTGGGTGGACCTTCTGTGGACAAGCACCCATTCACGCAGCAGTGACACACACTGGGCTGACTGTCTTGTCCTGTGTTAGTCTACTGCTGTGACACTAAGTAAAGGAAACTGGCTCACACATTGTTTAAACTCATGCCTACCTGCCACTAAATTTGAGTTAGATATTTTTGCTAGCAGAAAAAATATGAACTCGTTCTGAATTTTCATCCCTGGTTCTCAGTATTTGATATCCAAATATGATTTGATGGTAGAGCTCATACCTGAGCCCTAAAGAACAGAAAGGTCTACAAATGATAAAAATCAAAAGCAAGCATTAAAATTTCATCATATTGAACCTAGAAGAGACCCCAAAGTCTCCTAGCTCAGCCTGTCTTTTTGGAGGAATTAAGACCTAAGACAAGCTGACTTGAGGGAACACAAGGAGTCACTGTCACAGACAACATTAGAATGAACATCCCCAATCCAATGCCTCCCCACCCACTTCTCTTCCCACCCACTTCCCTCTCCCTCTGTCACACACAGCACTATCTAGAACTCTCTGCAACGTGGGAATTACTTCTACCTGTGTTGGCCAAGATGGTAGCCTCTATCTACATGCAGCTATTAAGCACTTGAATGTGGCCCACGCAACCAAGAAACTGAATTTTTAATTCTATGTAATTTTAACTACTTTGAATTTAAATAGCCACACTACTGTGCTGGAGAACACAGCTCCAGTACATACAGAACAAGTCAAGGAAAATAAAACCTGTGACATCAAATAATTTTCAACAAGCTATAAGAAAGGTCTCGCATTACATGATAGGAACTGCTACAGTTTCAAAGTCCCCACCAAAACCCATGTTGGAATTTAATCCCAAGTGTGAGGTATTAAAAGGTGGGACCTGTAAGAGACAATTGGGTCACGAATGCTGTGCAGTCATGCATGTGTTAATTTGTTCGTGGAATAATGGAGGGATGGGTAAACTTGAGAGTGGATTTGTTACAAAAGCCAGTTTGGTTCTGTCTAGTGTATGTGCCCACAGGATGCTTCAGGACTTGGCAGAAAGAAGGCCCCCCACCAGATGCAGCCCTTTGACTTTGGACCTTCAAGCTTCCAGCATCATGAATGGAATAAACCTTTATTCTTTACAGATTACCCAATCCAAGTGTTCAGTTATAGCATCAGAACACAGACTAAGACAGGAACCTTTCAAGATGCAGAAAGCATAGATAGGAAAAGAGAAGATGCACTGAGAATACAATCAACAGGAAAACAACCACTGTAAGAAACTGGAGAAAGTAATAAAGATGTGTGATGGCTCAGAGGTCAACAGCCCACAGGTGGAGCTCACCCCAGGCAGGTGCAATTTAGCAATGCCACTGAGCACAAGGACCTAGTTCACTTCCAAGTCTCTCTCTGCTTTCCAAGGTTTCTGTCTGTCCTAAGGCAGGCTTCTCATGGATGAAGCATGCCTGCTGACAGCTGTCTGGTCTATGTGCTTTTTCATCCGCAACATGATTTTGATGGGGCCGCAAGAGCCACAGCAGTTATGATCAGGTAATTCAGGATCTTCCTTCTACTTTGCTGAAAATTTCTGCTGCCACATGTTTGTTTTCCATGGCCTTGTGGTGGTAGAGCTGTACTTTCCAACATGGGAGCCTCTAGTGGAATATAGCTAACTATCCCTCCACCAGGGTCCTTCACCTACTTAACCAATCGATCCTGGGTTTGTTTCTCTAAGTATCTTGCTTTCAGTACAGTAGATTTCCTGCTGTGCAAGGTGAACCCACAGGGGAGTGCTTTTCTGTGGGATACTACAGATGCCAGTGGTCAACTCTCACGAAACCTTAGATCTCCTTTTCCTGGTGTGGGCTTCATCTTATCAACCTTTCTTGACTTTCTATGTTAAGTTCTCATTTTCCTACAAATGAGTTTCTCTTCTAGTCTTTGCCTTAGTATCAATGTGGCTGATTATTCTCTTTCATCCAATTTTAATTATAGAAAATTCCAGCAATAGTAGAAAATACAGGAAAACAAAATGCATATTTCAGTTTACATCCTCCTCTTATTTATTTTTGCACATGGTCAGTGAGGAGGTGTGATGGCAGGGATGAGATAAGGGCCTCTGGAGTCAGTCTGCTGGGTCTCTCAGCTCCTCCTCTACTGTGAGATCCTGCCCACATCACTCCACCAAAG
>CM053416.1:18666599-18685171 GCA_028644305.1 Xerus rutilus
TTGCCTGTGCCTAAAAGATGGAGCGTTGACCCTACATTTTCTTCTAGTTATTGCAGTTTCTGGTCTAATTCCAAGGTATTTGATCCATTTTGAGTTGGTTTTTGTGCAGGGTGAGAGATGAAGGTCTAGTTTCATTCTTCTACACATGGATAATCAGTTTTCCCAGGATCATTTGTTAAAGAGGCTGTGTTTTCTGCAATGTATGTTTTTGGCACCTTTGTCAAGGATCAGATGACCGTAGATGTGTGGGTTTATCTCTGTGTCTTCTGTCTCCTGGTCTATTTGTCTGTTTTTATGCCATTCTCATGCAGTTTTTGTTAACTCTGCAGTACAATTTGAAGTCAGGTTTTGTGATACTTCCAGCATTGCCTTTTTGGCTTAAAATTGCTTTGGCTATTCTGGGTCTTTTATTCTTTCAAATGAATGTTAGGACTAGTTTCTTTTTTAGTTCTGTGAAGAATTTCATTGGTATTTTGATGGAGATTGCATTAAATTTGTATTTTGCTTTTGGTAGCATGGCCATTTCAACAATATTAATTCTGCCTATCCATGAACATGGGAGGTTTTTCCATATTCTGAGGTCTTCAATTTCTTCCTTCAGTGTTCTATAGTTTTCATTGTAGAGATCTTTCACCTTCATGGTTAGATTTATTCCTATGCCTTCTTTTTCCAGGCTATTATTGTGAATGGTATTGTTTTCCTGATTTCTTTCTCAGCAGATTTATTTTTGGTATATAGGAAAGCCATCGATTTTTGTATGTTGATTTTGTAACCTGCAGCTTTGTCAAACTTGTTCATTAGCTCTAGCAGTCATTTTGTGGAGTTTTTTTTTTTCCTTCTAGGCATAGGATCATATCTTCTACAAACAGTGATAATTTAACTTCTCCCTTTCCTATTTTTATTCCTTTTATTTCTCTAAGGTTAAGGGTTGTATGTTTTCTCTCATTTGCAGAAGCTAGAGAGAAAAACAGAAAACAAAGTTGGGAATGGATCTCCTAAATATCAAAGAGAGATTAGTAAATGTAAGGGATCAAGGACCGGGAGGCAGAAAGGGAGGGAGGAAATGCTGAGAAGTGACATTGGCCAAACTATATTATGTGTGCATGTACTAATATATAACAACAAGTCTCATCAATAACTATAATGCACCAATAAAAAATGTGGGAGGAAAAAAACAGAGACAAGACCAAACATGAACTAACACCCACCCACGTCATCAGCCTAACATCATTTCTCTCCTGCCTACACATCTGCAACTCACCCAAAACTCATTCTAGCTTCCTTTCACTAATTCACTCAGGTATTCTTTCATTCAGCACACGAGGTGCAGAGATTAAGACTCAAGAGCTGGCCAAGAAGCTTATCATTGCCCATCTCCAGGCACTCCAAATGCTTCTACTCAGGGTTTTGCAAAAGCTATCAGCTTCTGTTGTGTTCATCACTGTTCACTCTCTGCCTGGCAATGTCTACGGTACATAGTAGGTGCTCAATCAATATTTATAGAACATATGAATAAGTGCATGTGTGAATGAATGGATAAACATAGCCGCTTCCCGTTATTCATGTTTTAGGTGTTGTATGAATTTGCAGCAAGATTCTAGGCGAACGGCTGGCAGTGGGCTGAGCGGGGAGGAGGCTGGGAAGAGTTTCAGATGATGTGTCTGCATGTGTATGGGTGTTTGTGTGGGACTCTGAGTGTGAGAGGGCCCAAATGTGCTTCTGCAACCACATCGCCGTGCCAGAGGGAAGGCTCTGGCCTCGCGCCTGCCTTCTCTTCTCCACCCTTCCTCCCTTTCTTCTGACACACCATACTGGCAGTAGGCCTCCCCACTCTGGGTGTCCACCCTCACATTCAGGTTTTTTCACATTGCAATGGAGAGCATGTGGCGTCTCTGGGCGTCTCCGCTCAGTTACTAGAGTAGAGCAGAGGAAGAGTGTTGTAGAAGGGTGATGAAGGGAAGTCATGGCTGCTGCTGGAGGGGAAGGAGGGCACTGGGCTTGCCCACACTCAGCTTCCCTCAACCAGAGAGCCCCAGTCCGGACAGTGGGTTACAATAACATGGGGAGTTTCTGAAGCTCTAAATGTGAAGTCCCTTGCCCCAGATCAATCCAACCAGAATCTCGGGAGGAAGGCAGAGGGCAAAAGCATTTTTCAATGCTCCCTAGGTGGTTCCAATTTGCAGCCAAGTTTAGAAATCTCTGCAGTGAAACAAAGACTGACTGTGGAAGGTCCCCTGTCACTATGACAACACCAGAATGCCTGTGATTTCTTGTTAATTAGTTACCAACGAAAGGCACATTCTCTGTTTAACAGATTACGGTCAGCCCAAGTTAGGCATCTCTAACTGAACACTTACTATGCACTTGGTATGATAACAACTATCATATAAAGACTCATCCGTAGGCTTTTTCCTAGTTCTTATTTAACTGCATACATTATATGAAGCTGGGCGTTCCAGGAACGTATAGGAACTTCAAGGTTGCCTCCCTTACACACATTCCACTTCTTGATTTCCAATTATGTAAGCGCAGCTCCTGCTGAATGAACTGTGGTTCTAGGGGTCTCTCCTGGACCTGTTCCTTGACCATGATCAGAGATGTGGATCAAGGTCAATCTGGGCTCGTACTGTGCAAGCACAGGCATGAAGAACCTCTGGGAAAGACATCTCTCATCCACCTGAGGCAGTGAAATCTCTGTTTCACTGCAGAGATTTCAAGAAGCAGTTTTCTCTTTCTATTCTGACTTGTACAAGGAAGCTCATTAACAGGTACTTTGTTCCAATCTTAGGATGAGACAGATACCACGGGACACGACGAACTGTAGGAAAAATGTCCTTTGCTGGAACAAACCAACCCTACCGTCCACTCCACACTAGACTCCCCCTGCTGGAGCCCACGGTAGTTTGATCTGGGTTTTCTGTTACTTGCCACCAGACACTTCCTAATTAGCAGAACATTGAGAAATGGCCCATGACAATGGCAATATGAAACTAGAAACATCACAAAGGCTGCTTAATACCAATTCTCATTTTTAAAAATGAAACAATGAAGAGATAAGATAGCACAGGCTTCTGGGTCTCATACTGCTAGAGTGGGCTTCATCCCGGGGTCTCCCTGCCAGTGCACTGCTCATTCTGCTGAGAAAGAATCACCTTCCCTGGGAACATGCACTTCAGCTTCCCAACATCCTGAATTAGCCTTCATGACCCTCATCTTTGAAATGACTTCAAATTTCCTTGGAAGGAACTCTCTCTAGAAATAGATATTCTCAGCTCTTGAAAGACACACCCCAAACCTATAGATACCATTTGATTTTCAAATGCAGACATCATGAAATAATATGTAAAGCTGTTGAAAATATATATCACACAACTCACCCCCAACCAACAAGAAAATTAAAAATTCTACCCAGCAAGGCTGCTTCAGTAATGATGTTGCTGAATATATAAAATACTTGGATCTAAATTTAAAAATGCTCCCCCTCCCCTTGATTAACCAGATTGTCCCCTCCCCTATATATAGGAACACTATGTGCCTGAGCCCACTTGCCATCTGCCACCACATTTTCCAAACTTCTCTTCCGCCCCCTCCTCTTACACAATTTTATCACATAAAAATATTAGATTTCAGGGATTTGTATAATTTCATCAAATTCTCTGAGCCAAGTAGAAATAGAGAAAGTACTGGTCTGAAAGACTGACTCGGTGTGTGGGTGCCCAGCAGAGCCCCATGGCAGCTGAGAAGCCCTGGAGCAGAACTGCAAGGCCAGGAAGAGCAAAAGAAAGTCTCTTCTCTGGTTATGACATTCATACCAGGACTTTGCCATGCTCCCCATATTACAGAGAGGACTCTGGATAATTTCCAGAGATTCTTGATTCACATAGAATCATTTTGCTTTATTCATTATCTTTTGCAAAGTTCTGTGAGCTCTTCCAGATTGTCGGGAAAACGCTTATAGGCCAGCTGGGGATTATCCACATTGCTGCTTACCCCTCGCAGCTTGGGAGGTGCATTTTATGTCCCCACACACAGGTGCCTCTACTCATGCAAGAGCTTAGGACAGAAACTACAGAGCCTTCCTTTCATTGCCTACTTCTCATGTAGGACCATCAGAAATCCCAGGCGATCCTCATATCTGATCCCATAGGAGGTCACTGAGGAATGGCCAGGAAGACGGCCCTGACACTGAGATCCTAGGGCTCAGTGAAGGCCCTTTAGGGGATGATTCACTCAACTAGGTTCTTCCCTATTTTTCTGCACAAGCAGGAAGAAGGAAGGTCGTTGTAAGAAGCACCTCTCTATCAAGCATTCCTTCCTCTCTCCCATCTCTACCCCCTGTGGTTCTGAAGGGCTCATCAGTACAGTGCTCCCACCACTCTCTGATCACAGAGGAAGTCTCATGAGCCAGGCCTGCTAATCAGGAACTTCCAAGCTGTCAGCAGACTGGCCAAGGTGAGGGCACACCATCAAGAAGGAGAGCTAGGGAGAAAGCCACTTAGCCCCCTCTGCAACATAGACTCAGCACTACTGGTGGCTATGTATGACTATGAGGAAAAAGTCTGCCTGTGCTAGCAGAGAAGACAATCAAACCCAAGAGGGAAAGAGAAGTCACTGTGTTCACATTATCCACAGCTGTTTCTGCTACAGTGCTGGAACAGTCAGAACAGATGTTGTACCTAAGAGAGAATGTCCAGATACGGACACAGGAAACACCCCTTCTTTCTCAAAGATCTTATGATTCAACAAAGGACCAGGAATGAAAATATATACTAGTATAATAACAAGATAATGGAAATAAAGACAAAATATGGAATAAAGAGAACACCTAACTCTGACAAAATAACTATGCTAACAATGACAAAAGTACCATGTATTGGTTGCATAGTGACACTGTATTGCCACCTTGCATATATTGTGACTCAATATCCAAATAGCCTACCAAAGTAGGTCAGTCAGGATAGAATAAGTTCTGCTGCAGTAATAAGCAACCCCAACAGTTTGGGCTGCATGTCCAGGGTGGATCTGCTTATAGTAGATAGCCACAACTGCAAAATGATGGAGGCTTTTTCTCAACACATGACCACTTCTGCCTCATCAGAGGAAGGGACATCACACACCACCTCTAGAAAGTCCTGTCAAAAGTGGAACACCAATTCCACTCGCCAAAACATGTCACATGACCTTGCCCAAACTGAACATGGTAGTGGAGAGTAATAGTGTTTGGGAAGAGGAGAGCCACAGACATTTAGAGAATACCCTGAATGTTCACCCAGATAAATATTAGTCTTCAGTTTTCCATTGAGGAAATACAGCATGGAAAAAATTGGGAGGTAAGCTAACAAGTAGCACTGTGTGAGTTGGATCCGAGTCAGTGTAGCCCTAACTCCCAAGCTCTTACATCACACACCTCGAGACCCCTCTCATCAGCTGCATGCTGGGTTCTGAGTGGAATGGTGGCTTACAGAATGGAGGTCCAAGGAAGAGAGTTAAATTGTTTAGGCCTGATGAGTTGGAAAACAGTGAGCCCTTCAGCCTTTTGAATATGGACATTTATAGTAAGGAAGCAGTATTTAAAGATATGAATGGTAGTTCCCCTGGAATTGGGCCTGGGGTGGGATGGAGGAGCAGCGTGGAAGCTGGAGTGAGATTACACAGAAAGAAGAAACACTGGCAGGAAGAAAGAAGGCAGGAGAGATGAGTGGAGGACAGCGGTCTCAGGCAGGGACCTTGCTGTTCCTAGGTACCTGAGTATAATTCTTTCCTAAAAGGTTCAGGTTCAAATATTTATGAGACAGAGTTACTATTTCTTTTAGAGGGTTGTCAAGTGTAAAAGAGGAGAAAAAATCTGTTTGTGAAGGGAGTTTACAGTATACTTAAAGTTTATTTTAAAAATAAATAGGACTTGATAGATAGGGCAATAAACAACAGGCCCCATCAGTAACCTGCCAGGAGCACTCACAGGAAGCATCTGCAGGCTGCCAAGAGCCGGAATAAGAATGAGCAGTTCCTATCGTCAGAGTCGCAGGAACATCCGCAGACAGAGGATGTTTGGGGTGCAGCAGCTGAGCCAAGGTACTGTCATCCACACACTCGTGGTTGTGTGGGAAACACCCACACAGGTAGGCACATCTGAGTCAGAGGAGCCAGCTCCCTCTGCAGTGAACTCCAGGCTTTGTTTTATCTTGACATTACAACACAGCCCACAAAACAGGTGGGGAAATGCAGAGAAATGTAACACCAGAGGGACTCTGAACTTCACAGGAGTTCAATGATGAGGAAGTATCTGGCCCCAAAGAGTCCCTGTGCCCTCCCTGTATTTATTATTTCAATATCTATGTTTATTAAATGCACACAGGCCTGGATAATTACTTATGTGTGCCTACTCTCTGCTGGGCAGGATTTCAGGAGCTAGGATACAGACACAAAGAAAAGAAAATGTCTTTATCTTGATGGAATTGCATATTTCAGTGAGAAGAAACAGGAGCAAACAACGCACCAACCGATTATGCGATGGAATGGGAAGCCTGGGCAGGATGGGGATCGCCTCGAAGCAGCAGTCCCAGAGCCCTTGGGGGGACCTCTGAGCTAAAGCCCAGGCGCTAACAGGCCAAACAGGCAGTGCCAAAGATGATATATGTGTGGGCCTATTTCAATTAATGAAGACTTTCCTTCTGGAGACAAAAATATAATTTAGTTGTGTTATAAAGCTCATTGGATTGGGGCTCGAGAGGTCTGAGTCTCTGTTCTGCCACTTAATAGCTGTGTGCCCTTAAGGTAACAATGTACTTTTTGTGAGACTAGATTTCTTCATCCGTGGAGTGCATGGGTTGGGCCAGAGGATCTCTAAGGCCTCTCCTAACACCAAAAATTTATGCTACTTTCTCCCTCGTAGGTGGCCATGTGCTCTCCCTCTCCTGCGTGCATGTGCACACAGATGGAATATCAGGTCCTCTACTTCCCAACTGCTGTCAAGAACAGGCCCGGGCACAACAAGAAATGCTTGCTCAATGAGCTCTGGAGGCCAGTGGATGGCCTGCTCTCCCTCTGCCCTGTCGAAAGCTGCCCTGCTGGCATACACATCAGTCACTCTGGGAGACTCCCTGGGGACACAGGTGACTGCCTCGCCTGGGAGGGCACACCCCAGGGCTCTCCCAAGCTGCCTATCAGTGAGATTCCAAGCACACGTGCCTCCCTCCACACCACTCCTTGGTCCAGCCGCCTCTGACTGGGCCAGAACCAGCAGCTGGCTGAGAGAGGACTGACCACTGCTGTACACCAACAGGAGACCAGGGCAGGGGAGGCGAGCCAGAATCTGGATCTGGGAAACATGGGCCAGGTTGGCAGCAGGGCCTAAAATCAAGGACACATCAAGGCTGTCACAGCATCAGGATGACAAGGCATGGGGACCAGTCAGTGGACTCCGTGACCGTCCAGGCTCCTGATTCCTCCCCAGTGAGGCTCTGGTGCCACGGTGTGGAACACCTGCGTCCTGTCCACAGCCCCACTGCTGCTTGACCGAGTGTAACTGGAACTCCTTCAGCCACACATGCTCACCCTCCAGACATGGAGAGCTGCAGGGAGACGCTAACGGTGGCCAGGAACAGGAGCAAAAGGTGAAAGCTGGGCAAAGGCTCTCCTGTCAGGAGACAGAGCTCAGGTGGCCATGGGCTCCTGGCATAGGCAGGTGCAAATGGCCCTGTGACAGAAAATGAGTTCCAGGAATCAAGCAGCGTGGGGTGGGATGGGGTGAGGGACAACCAGAACTGGTCTGACAGGACCTAACAGAGAAAGAGGGAAATAAAGCCGACCATTTTACTAAGAAAGAATACTCAGCTCTAGAAGAATCTGCACACAGTCTCCCCTACTCCCTTCCACCTCCAGCACTATTCCTGATACATGGTAAACAAGAATAACAGTACACCTAGTCACGAAGGCTGCGAATCCTCCTTCGGGTGTCACATAGGAAGACATTCTCTCCTAGTCCTTTAGTGAATGCTCTGTCCTCATCTGTTTCCTGCTGCTAGAACAAGCCCACAACGTGGGGAAGTCATGAAGGAAGAAGTTCATTTAGCAATTCTGGAGGCTGGGAGGTCTAGGGGCACAGCGGTGGCATCTAGTGAGGCTGCCTGCTGCACCCATGCAGGGTGGACAGTGGAGGGCAGTAAGCGCATCAGAGGAGCAAGCAGGGGAGGCCGACCTGGCCTGATAACAACCTGCTCTCAACAACTAACCCACTCCTGGGACGATGACATCAACCTGCCCACGAGGCCCCACGCTCATGAAAATGCCTCCCAAAATGCCTCCCAAAGGCTACAGGTACCGGCACCACTGCACGGGGATCAAGCTGGTGACACTGGAGGAGGAAGGACATGTCCAAAGCACAGCAGCTGAGTCTTGCTCCCCTATGTGATCCTCTTAAAGTTCCTCTTAATTCTACGGCTCAGCTCCTCAACTTAGGGATTGTGGGTAGGCAAATCAAGAGCGTCACTTTTAAGAAGGTGGTAAGGAGGGATCGTCCAATAGTCACTGCCAACTGCCATCTGTGACAAGTCTGCAGAGCACTTCATTTGCATAATACATGGGAGCTCTATTAAAATACAGCACACTGTTACAAGACGGTAGAAAATAGTCTAAGTCAAATTATGTCTCCTTGTGAAATAGACCCTCTAGTACTGGGAACAAAGTGGAGCTCTTCTGTAATGCTTTAAATTTAAAAATCTGCTGCCCAAGGAAAGACTGAACCTAGTCTCATCCAGGGCTGTGGACGTGTTGTGAAGTCCTACAGAGCAGTGTGGGCAAAGGCCACTGAGCAGATCGAGGACCACTTGGATTGAGTATCTTTGCTCTAGGGTAAGTAAGGACAGATCCGCAGTTTATAAAACAAGGCATTGTGTGCTATCCACAATGTAGACCTACATATCTGACCTAAAAAAGGCACTGCTCACGTTGCCAGAAGGGGAAAATGTGTACCCAATACTTCACCTGCAAGAAGAGAGCTTGATGTGTCCCCAGAAGTGCCCGGCAACCCACACCTGGACAGCGGGCTGCAGAGCCGAGCACAGGGGTGGGACACTGAGCTCTTCATTCCTCCCTCACTGATCTCCAAAACGTAGTGAAGCCTTTGCTCTGAAAATCAACATTTTGTTGGTGAAGGCCCAGGATTTTGAAACATAAGCAACTATTCCCACCGCTGAAAACCTGATCGCTGCTACAGATGCAGGATTTTACAGCCTCTGGGTTAGTGGAGAGCATGACTGCTGTTCACTATCCAGTTGAGTAGCAGCCCTGTGCTGATAACATGGTACCCAAATTTTGATGATCCTTGGGGAAAATTCAAAGGACAGAGGAGACGGATGGGGCTTCTTATCTTCAGTATTTTAATTAATGCAGTCTAATAAAGCAATTTGAATCATCTGCAAACAGCTTAAACTTGATGGTTGAAGTCTTCCTATTAAAATGCCAGTCCTAGAAATAATCTCAGGAGACACTTTTAATAGCTGGGGTCCAACTCTGTACAGAGTGTTCAACCAGGGCTGAAAACACTTATAAATGGCTTTTTCTTCCAAGAAGCCTGAATGACAGCCACTCCTCTATCAT
Organism: Xerus rutilus; assembly: GCA_028644305.1. Classification (NCBI taxonomy): domain Eukaryota; kingdom Metazoa; phylum Chordata; class Mammalia; order Rodentia; family Sciuridae; genus Xerus; species Xerus rutilus. The sequence continues at coordinate 18,676,197 of CM053416.1, forward strand.
GCTTCTTTCAAGACAGATGGTGGGAACACAGCTTGCTGTTCAGTTCAATCCACTGCTGTCTTTTATAAGCAACATGGTTAGGCGAGCTGCTGGAAAGAACGGCCTTCGAAGTCATTCTGCCTAATTTTAACAACACCAGGATGAATCCTCCTGCATTACTATTATGGTTCACTTCCCTGAGTGTTTTATGAAATCTGCCCTAAATGTGCCATCCAAGATTTATAACTGATAAAACAGCCTCCTAGACACAAATACATGAGAATTCTCTAACTTTCCATGCCAGTCCCAGCACAGCTGTGCACCTCAATGTGCACAGGAATTCGCATCTCCAGATCTTACTGTTCTCATGGCTCCATCTTTTTTAACCCACGATGCCACAGAGATGAGCAGAGATCCACCAGTGTCTTGAACATGCCATTTCTGGGTCTGTGCTTCCTTCTCATAGGCCTACTGAGTGCTGCCCATGGCCTCCCACTGTGCTAACTGCTGTGTTCTTCATCTGTGTGACGTCAACACCAGAGGATGCATGCTATTTTACAAATGAGAAAACAGTCTCAGAGATGTCAGATGCCTCTTCTGAAATCATGTGGCTCATAGACTGCAGAACCGAAATGCAAGAGCAGAGCCCCGAGTCCTAACATGCTTCACTCAAAGCCTCCTGCTGACCTCACACGCTGGCTCTAGTGACGAAGGCTGAGTTTCAAAGACCCTGAACACAGGCCTCCTTAGAATCTCACCTGTGGAATCCCAACCCAGGCTTCTGTTGTAATGACTCTCCACTTGTCCATGACCACTTGTGCCTGGACTGAGAAGCAGCTGGCTTTCTCCAGGGTAGATGCAGAGACAGTTCAAGCAGGCCTTGGCCATGGACAGTGTGTCTGTAGTGCAACGGTGAATGTTCTGGTACTCAACCTCCTTACATGCAGATCCCAGAAGCTCACTCACCTGGCCTTATATCCCAAGCCTGGAGCCCGGAGCAAACACTTGGGTATTTGACCATTTTTAGGATGGATGACTGACTGAATGAGCATATGAACAGACATCAGAATGAAGAGACAAGAGCTCTTAGTGTGGGACCCACCCCTTGACTACAAGTCTTGCTTTGTCCAACTATACCTCTGATACCAAACCATACCTGGTTCCTGGCTGCCAGTTTAGCAATTAACCCAATAATACCTCCGATAATACCCGCAGCTCCAAAAGCCACCCCTGCATCTTTCCCTGATGAAAGGGCCCTGCCCACCCAGAACTTCATCAATGGCTTCAGAATGAACTCTTCTCAGGTGGTACTTTCATGCTGGTCTCTGGAGCTAATCTATAAAGGCACCAAACAACAGAGATTGCTTTCTGTGCTTTAAATTTAAGGTAAATGATCTGACTTGTTAACCATGAAATGATGCTATTAATGGTCCGTCATTTTCACTCACTTGATAAATATTTATGGAGTCTCCATTGTGTGCCAGGGATGTGCTACAAGCTGTGAAAACTGTGGAGATGAAGACGAAACAGACACAAATCTTACTCTGAGGCAACTTAAATTCCAGCGAAGGAGCTAGACAGCCGGTGACCAGGTAAGTAAGACACAGGGCAGGGCAGCGTAGGGCAGGAGGGGCACGGAGGTGGGACAGGCGAGGAAGAGGGAAGGGGCCACGTTACACAGGGTGGGAACACGGACTCAACTGTGTCCCCCACAGAAGGGCTGACCTCCTGTTTCTCAGTCGTGCGACACAGGATCTTGTCTGGCAATAGAGCTGCTGCAGGTGTCAAGGCGAGGTCATTATGAAGCAAGGTGGGCTTGTCATCCAACCAGACTGGTGTCCTAAGAGATGGAAGACACCATGTGATGACAGACAGCGTCTGGAGTGGCACAGGTACAGGCCATGTACACTGCGGATCAATGGCCACCATGGAACTCCAAAGAGGCAGGAAGGAAGGGCTCCATCCACATCACAGAACAGCAGCCCTGAGGACAGGGACTCCTGGTCTGCAGGATTGTGGGAGAGTAAGAGCTGCCCTGTCAAGGGCAGCCCTGGGAAAGTAACAGCATGGGCACAGGGTTCATCTGTGAGGACCAGAAGGAGCTGAGAAAGGACCAGAGCTGGTGAAAGGGCCACACACCTGGCCCTGGGACAGTGCACCTAACAGAAGCCAGAGGGGCTGGTTAGCGTGAATAGCAGTTGATCCAGTGCACAGGTGAAGAAGACACAAACACCATGGATCTCGTAGCACAGCAGGGCTCAAACTTTAGCTGGCACCAGAACCATCAGAGGGCTTATGAGAATGCAGACTTCAGAGCTCACTCTGCATGTCTCTGACTCAGATCAGGGGCAGGGCCTGAGAATGTGCCTGTCTAATGGGGTTTCTGGGTGACGCTGGCATTGCCAATCCAGGGCCACACTGTGAGAACCACTGTTGTTGTGCTTCATGTGACGTAGGCCTCTGTTCCAAGTTTATTAAAAGTTTGCAGGCAGTTAGAACAGAGGAGCAACACACTCTAACTTCTGTCTGGGCTGAGAACAGACTGTAAGGGGTCAAGGGAGGGAACAGAGAGTTACTATAACAAAAAATGCAGAGTGTGCAGCAGCTGTGCGAAAGCAGATACGAGCCGTGTGTGTTGCATAGGGATTTTGGACAGGGAGGAGCAGTCAGGTTAGTTCACTGAAAACAAATGCATAATAAGAGATTTGATTTCCTCGGGGCCCTGAGAGCCTGGCATTCTTGGAGAGCAGCACTTATTTAACGTGAGTTATGTTGCTTCTGAGTGGCTTTTGCCTCCCCTCCACTCACGACTCCAGCAGTCACACATGTACCATATCTTGAAATGTTTCATGGACTCTGTGGGCCATCCCTTGGAGCTGATTTCCTGAATAGCTTTGGCAGGAGAAAAGGATCCTTTCATTCCCTCTACCAAGTCAGGATCCCATGAAGTTAAGGGTTCTTGCTTTAGTGGCTAATGAGGACCAGTAACCTTGTTCTGTTCACCTTCTCAGGCTACGTATACAGAGACCGTTCAATGGAATATATATCGTCTTTCTTCTGTATAGCCGAGATCTCCTAGATATGTCTAAACACAAAGAGTCAAGTAAAATGCTAGGCTCAAAACCACCGACCAGCCCTGTTTAGAGGAGAAGAATACACTGGAGCTTTGAAAGCATGTGTACCTCTTTACATGACCTCTGTCTTTTGGTCCTCACCCCTGTTGACCCACAGTCTGGACAGCAAGCTCAAAACATTCACGCAGACATTTCAAAAACATAATGGCTTTACTTCTTGGCTGTTTGAAAGACATTGAGAATTATATAATTTGGGTTTTAGCAATGCCTTGCTCTAAAGAAAAGGATGTTCTGTTTAAATAACTGAAAGTCTGTAGAAAGAGGCTAAGACTCTGTCCTCCAAGGACAAAGTGGAGCCTCTTTGCATTCATGTTTAGATCACTAAGAGGCCAACACTACAGCATCAGCTGTGTGAGTGAGGTGGAAACCTAATTTGTGCATCCTGGGCTTCTGTATCAGGAAATAAGGGAGCTTGGATGCTGTGACCACGGCCCCATGGGTTCTGGAGCTAGCTGGTTTAAGTGTGCCATCGTGGACTGGATATGTTTCTAGGTTCTGTTGTTGTTCTTGTTTTTGGTGCTGGGCCTCCAGCATGCTAAGCTTGTGTTCTTTGACTGAGGTACACCCTCATCTCCGATTTTGCCTTAAAGGGGAGAAATTACTTTCATTTATGTTCTCCATGGTGTTAAAACTGATCCAAATTAAAATCCCTATGGGAATATGAGTGAGGCAGCTAACCAGCCAGAAAAGCAAAGCTGAGGACCAGGAAGGGGCAGCCTGGGAGACCACTGGGGCAGCCTCCAACTGGGGGCATCTGACACTCAGCTCTGCCCTTGGGTGGCACAGAACACAGCCCTGGCATTCAGCATTTCAGAAGCTCAAAATTCTCGTTTCTGTTTAAAACACACTGATCCTTAAAATACTAATAATTCCAATTACAAACGTTGTCATCACTGTGTGAACCAAACCAAAACATCCTCAGTGGAGCCAACCTATAGGCTGTTAGTTTGCATGATGAAAGCCTAGCTGGGTAGGATTTAGCCCTTCAGGGATTATTTTTGCATGCTAAGTTTCCATAAGGGGAGGATCAGGTTGCACAAATCTGTCTCAATTAATTTTCTCTCTGAAAAATAACTATTAGCTCATGCATGCTCCTTATAAAGAAAAAGTTAAGCGAAGCTTTCATAATTGCTGCAGATAGAAAGGCACAGGATACCGTAAAAATGCTAATAGGGTGACACAGACTAGTTTTCCAAAGGAGTCTTAGAGAACTGCAGTTTGACCTGTCAATGGTTAAATAAAAAATATATCTATTCTCTATTTCTGGTCAGATCCATTGGCCAAATGGCGAATGACAGTCGACAGAAACACAAGAACTATCTGAATGCCCGAAGCCAGGACACAGACCAGTGAGCACAACTAACTGAATAGGATTTTTTTTTCCTTCATGGAATGATTAAAAGAATTAAGCAATAAACATCTTTACACTGTTAGGTTTTTTGTTATTAAATTGATACTTTGTTGGATATGTAGACACCCATAAAAAAATTTCAACACAAGGTACTTAGGTTATCAATTTTCTACATAAATAAAATTCAACTTCTATCAGTTTACCTCTTTAGGACTGTACCACATGAAAAAACACCTGAATGAATTCTCCGCAGTTCTGGAGAGCTCAGGTGTGAGGGTCTGAGTCAGAGTAAAGGTGATGTTCTGCTCTGGGGTTGGACTCTCCACCAAAGAGCCGGAGGACAAGCCTAGGGAGGCTGAATGTGAGGTGAGTCTGGGAAGCAGGAGAGAGAGGAGCCAGTGAGTCTGCGCCTGAACTGGAATGACCATGCAGGAGCTCACACCCCGGGAACCTCTGAGAACAGTGTGCTTCTGGAGGCCTGAGAAACAGACACTGACCATAGACTCTGGTCTTCCAAGGCTTGCGGTAACTACAGGTACTGTCTCCATGCATGCAAGAACTGCTCGCGGCTTCAGGAGAACTCTTGAAGAGAAAGAGTACAGAGATGCTGGTGGCATTTGAGGGGACAGCACCAGTCCCCCTCAGTCACAAGCAGACCACGAAATCAAAAAGTGACCACAGAAAACCTAATATGTAGACGAAAACCTGCTAAATTGTACGTGCAAAGCTGTGCTCATCAATGCCAGCCGTCATCATCCAGAGCGCTGGCAGCGAGGCGCTGAGAGGTGTGTGCCACTACAGTCGAGAGAGAAAAGCCGTCACCAGGTGACGTGGCGGCGGCCTGCCGTGTGGACACTGATTGCCACCTGCCCGTCTTGCATGTTCCATCCATTAATCCTGCCACACTCAATGCCACTGAAGCTGCCTTGTCCTCATCTTACGAAAAACAAAATGAACAGCCCAGGAGATGAAGTCCCAGCATGGCCGTAACAAGGAGCACACATGGAACTGTTCCTCAACACAGCCCGAAGTGAACACCCTGGGACCTCAGACGCAACCCTAGAGGATGTTCCTGAGCCAGGACCCACAAGGGTACATGGGTTTAACAATGGCATACGACTTGCTCTGCCTTTCCCCACCAATTCTTTCATTCATTTATTTAATATACAGAATTCAAACAGCTCAAAAGCACAGCCTCAAGGGGATCAGAGGAAAACGAGGGTCATAATTCAGGATTCAAGAGGTGACGATCAGAAACCTCTGCTTTCTTGGCTGAAAGACATCTATAATTACCTCACTCAGTGCTGCCAGTTGAAGAAATATTTGGACGTATCATCCTTTTCAGAAATACTTCCGCATTACACACACGCACGACTTTTACAGCACGCTGGCTTAGGGTTCTCTTAAGCAATGATCTGCACAGCAGCAAACCACTAATAAAAAGTTTTATTAAAATCTAATCAAAAACTCTGAGTAAACAGGACTCAGGTTAGAAATGTCTTATGGATACCGCACTTTGAAGAAACACACCTACTGCGTATTACAAGATCGGCTCATATAAAACAAATGTTTATGCATGTGTACCTGAAGAGAGATTAGCACTGAAGGGGATTATTTTCCAAAAAAGAACTTTCTGTCCTGCCGAGAGTCACCATTGTGGGGCTCCAGCACAGAAGCAGGAGGCTGCAATGCACCACCCACACGTGAGGACTGAGGACTTGGATGGCTCCCGCAGAGACCAGAACGAGGACTCCCCACCCTCTGCTCTCCACTTCCAGTAACGGTGTTGAATACCAAGGCGGAGAGACTAGAAAACAGTAGCTAATGGTGAAGGAACTGCTGGAAAACAATGGGCACGGTGATATCATGTTGCAACAAGCACTTCTATTCTGACTCGTGATTTTATTCAGGCAGGTCAAGTGGGTAAGCATTGTGAGCATGGTCAAAAGAGTCCCAGTAGGTGAACGAATCTGAAGTCCTCTTAATGATGCCAAGCCACTCAAAACTGATACCTGGCAATTAAGACTTTCCTCCACCCAGATTGGTACCATTTCTTTCACTGTTTTTGAAAGATCTGCGACTTGAGTTTTAACTAGAGCGACTGTTAAAGTTTGCAATTCTATCCTTCAGTTAGCTTGCTAATTCATTTTCTAAGATACTGAGAAGCAGATACACACACACTCACAGAAATCCTTTCTATGTTGCTTACAAATGTAAAAGTGAATACAAGAGAGAAAGCACAGCCCCTAGACACTGCAGGCACTGGACTCAGGCACCACATGAACGCTGACTGGTCCAACCTGTCAGCACATGGTCATAGGGCCAGTGTCTACTTTATTCCTCATTTTCTCTTGGATGCTTTTAATTTCAGAGCATATGCTTCTGTTAATAACTGGCCAAAGAATATTTGCAAACGAGTTATTTTTTTCTTGTAATCAGAGTCTACGACAGTGAATTCTTTGCTGCTCGATAATTAAAAAGAAGATATCACATGAATATTTATGGAGGATTACATGAAAAACATGAAATTTCTCCATTCTTCGTGACAGTATAGTAAGGCGGGAATGGGCATCTTAGGGTTTCTGCCTGGTCCTCAGAACCTCCTTGACAACCCTGATACTGTCTGCCAACATCTGAGCAGACATAGATGTGTGCACTCCCTGGGATGTGCCCCAGAGCTTTCTTCCAATTCTCAAAGTGGCCTGAACCATCTCCCCAGAGCGCACAGCAAAGCATCAGCAAAGGCAAGCAAGCAACCCTCAGGGATGGCGGGGTCTTGGTCACTTGGGTGGACTGGTCTTCAGACAGGGCCCTGGCCTCCACTCAGCAGAACCAGAGTCCTCCACAAATGACCCTCAGGGCTGGTGGGATCTCAGTCATTTGGGTTTGTACAAATGCTCTCTCACCTCCTCCAGTGTGCATGTTTTAGACAGAGCTGTTCTTACAAAACACTTGGCCGCCTTTCCTGCTTGGGTCAGTCAGAGGTTCAGTGTCAAGACGGTGGCCGGCATCTACAAACTGCACTGGGCCACAAAGTCTACTTTTCTGTGATCCAACAGAGTAGTTTTCTAACCTGGTGCCCAACTCCCTCTAGTGCTTACACCTTAGTGCTCCGTGCTATGTGTATTTTCATAGCTGCTTCAAACTCCTGTGCTCCTGCAGGTAGGAGCCCAGAGATTCTCCTGTTGTTTTCAGACCCAATCCTGCTTTGTGTTTCCTGGTAGCACTCAGAACCAACTCCCTGACAGTGTCTTACACTTCAGTTTGTTGATGAGCTTTGTCTGTTTTCCCAACGGAACAAGGTAGACCCCTTCAAGGCAGAGCTGGCATCTGGCATGACCACGTTGTGCCCTCTGGGCCTGGAGCCACCAGCCCTAGTGGACCTTGGGAGAGAACTGCCCTATGAACTTAGTGCTATAGGCTCACGGAAAAGGTTGGTGACCAACAGGTCCCCAGAGCCCAGCCACTTAACTCCTCTTCTGTGTTTTTTTTAAATTTTTCCTCCCTCCTGATAACCTTCCGAAGTGTTAAGATAGAATCACATTTAAGTCTTGCAATCTTGCTCCTAAGTTCAGACAAATCCTTTCTACATATGCAAATGTTCCCTATTTAAATAAAAATATAATTCTTGCCACTTGTTTAAGTGATTTTAAAAGGAAGAAATCATTGACTTTACAAGAATTTTATAATTGGAAATCTGGGTACATTTTAACAAAGGCTAATGGATACATATTTGTTTTTCTGTGGAGCTGTGTTTCTACAGTGCCATGAAAGGAACTCTTATTAAACTTTTAAGGACATTGAAAATAAGCTTTCTTTTATTCTTCTAAAGGAAATTTACATACTTTTTGTAGGCTTATACCAACTTCAGCTTCACAGCCCTTTAAATCATCATTTACACATTCTCAGTGTTCAGCAAAAAACAAAATATGTGTCCCATAGAATTTGTGGCTTGTTTTAAGGACACATGAGAGTACAGTTGAGAACCGTGCAATTCATAACAAATTCAATCTAGACAAGACAGGATACCATGAAAGGCAGCTCCACCTATTCCTCCTTTCTCACAAGAGACGGAAGAATGGAAGTCATTCACTCAAATATGAAATTCATGAAACAATTTAATTCTATGACAGCCATACACCCAGGAACAGAAAAATCATTTCATCTCATAGTGTTTCAGAGACCCCAGGCAAATGTAAACAGTAGATGCTGTTAGACATTAAGGATTCATTACGAGTGCTAAACAGCAAAACTAAAAATCCACTGATTTATTTGAGATTCCATGGGTTACTGGAAGGAGATTTATTAAATTATTTACCAAACTTCAACAAGAAAAATCACCATTTATTGAGTCTGAATAGAATGCTTATGTAGGCTTATTTATTTCATGGCATGGTTTATATTACATGTGCCAAAATAACACCTCATGCCTGCCATTAACTCACCACTACAATTCACTCTCAGATGGTAGATACTGCAGTGCTACCTGACGGCAGGTGAGCAAACATTCC
>CM053416.1:18685671-18724672 GCA_028644305.1 Xerus rutilus
AAGGATATTTTGAGTCAAAAAATTTTAAGTTTCACATACAATAAACAAAAATTAAGTAATAAACAAAAACATTTATGGATATTTAAGTAAAATCTCTTAGGATAAGCCCTAGAAAACTGTTTTTAATTTGTTAAAGACAATCCATTCAAGTTATTCAGGCAATTAGGATTTTCTATAAATGCAGTTGAACACTCTGGATTGGCTTAGACAAATCCATATAACCTATTTAAATTTTTTATTTTGGTTAATCTTCCCCTAGAACCAACAGGGAAATCTTTCTTCCCTCAAAATCATTAAATCCAGTATATTAAATTAAGTCATTTAGATTCAATTATTACGCACATTTCAGAAAGTTTGAATTTCAAATTTATAAAAGTTCATAAATACCTACACGTAATTAAAAGAGAAGTAAAGTTGACTTATGAGATAATCAAGCCATTCCCATGCCAGCAGTGCAAAATCCTGAAATCTCCAGGTAGAAAGCAAAAACCGTCCATCTTCACCATAAGGCCATTAACATTTAAAAATTGGCAAGGCTGGCATTTCCTGTAGTAAATAACTTCTTCTGAGGCTACCACCCACACCTCAGTGCCAGGGGCCACGTTCCAGCCTGCCCTGGCCATGCCTGCCTTGGAAGTGGCCAAACATTACTCTTAAGAACATTCTTTTTGCCTGGAGTAAGAGCTGTAGAGAAAACCCCTCAGGGAACAATATTAATAATTAGCATGCTGATGATTAGTGTGCCTTTAAGAGCCCGTAAATCAGAAGTTCACGTCATGAACACCGCAAACGCTCCACTCACACATATGCTCCTAAAAACACAGTAGGCCATAATGAGGGTGCTAAAAAGGGGTGATTTTTATAATTTATACATTATTCATTTCCCATTGGTTTTCATAACAAACAACTCTTGGAAGGAAATGAGCTGCCAAAGAAAAGTTAGAGCAAAGTAATCTTGGGGCTGAGACTAAATCAGAGAATAAGAAATTTTTCATTAGTGGTGAAAACTCTGTCCCTAGCAGAGGGAGCAGTGGATGGGATGCAGGAGAGCTGGTTTTCTTGCTAGGTCCATGGGGGATGAGAAGGACTTCACTTAGGGCTTCTGAGTGGCATTTTAAGTTATTCAACAGGAAGGGAAATTGGCAATATGGTTACACTGATATTACAAACCTCCAAAAAGACCTTCAAAGATTTCTCAGCAGCTAATACCCTCCATTTATTTCATCTAGTGGGATGTTGGTTTCTGCTGTAGGGGCGCATTTTAATTTGAAAACATCCCACTGGGCACAGAGCATACATGGTGAGTCTTTGCCTGAGAAGTCTGTCTTCATGGTGTTATTTTCCATTTGCTGTAGAACAGATCCTTGTTATACCCTGATGGAAATGTCCAGTGGATTTCTAGGGGTAGCTCTCACCAGTGCAATGCATGAGTTTTCACTTTCACTCAGTAACATTGTATAGAGACAGACGTGGAAGGTTGGGAACAAAGCCCACTCCCACGAGAAATTTTATGTTTGGGTGCACCAAGGGCTCTCACTGCAGAGGGCTATGTTTCCTCCACAGGTGTTCCACCAACCAAAATTGGCATCTTGTGTCATTCTCAGGTCTAAGACTAACAGTAGATCAATATCTTTAGTTCCAGTCCTTCCCACCCACTGGCACTATGGCCTTGTAGACAAATTGATGGCACTAATGAACTGTTACAAATCATTTCTGGTTTAAGAAAAAGCATATTATTTTTGTACTGATGTCCAGGGAGATGTCCTAGGACATAGACTGAATGTCTGTGTCCCCTTCAAATTCACAGGTTGAAGCTCTAAGACACAAGGTGATGGCATTTGGAGAGGGGGCCATGGGAAAGGAATTCTGTTTAGATGAGGTCCTGAGGGTGGAGCCCCATGATGGGATCAATGCCCTTATAAAAAGGAGAAGGCATAAGATCAATGTCCCTACCTCTCTCAATAGATATGCCAAGCCAACTATGTGAGGATGTGACCAGAAGGAAGCCCTTCTAATCTCTGAACAAGGAGAAACAAATGTGCTGTCTAGGCTACCCAGTCGATGTGATTTCCAATAGTCACTAAGCCTAAGAAAGGTCTTGAATCATCCTCATTTACTTAATTAAATTTTCAGATTAGTTAAAATATAAAATTAAGAGTTACTTTTAACTATTCAATCCTGACTGAGAGGACACACTTGGAAACAAAACATGCTCATGCTTATTAAGGGTACTTCAGCCTGGAGCAAAAGAGTAAGGGAAAGCGGATCATGGAAGGAGCAAAACCAAGGCAGGGTGGTTCACAGCCCAGCCGGCCAACAGAGCATGAAGCAGGAGCCGTGGGAGGACAGCAGGAAAGTTGTGTCTAACAACAGGCTACCTCGCCACTGGGCCTATAGGACCAAAGTGCCCCCCATGGCTCTCAGGTTATACATATACCCCTCTGGACAGCTCCTGGGGAAGCTAGAGCCCTGTGGTACAGACCCCACCGGACAGCTGCAGCTCTGGCCACAGGGAGCACAACGAGGTCCAGGCAGCTGGCTGGCTTTTGTCCCCAGGGCAGACTGTCCACAATGACTCCAGAACCAAAAGAGCAGGAGCCTCCGTGGGGCCCCATGAACAGGAAGTTGGGCAAGCAAGTAAGGGAGCCAAGTGAAGGGAAAGGTGGATGTGCAGGTGTGGGGTGGCATGTGGCCTGGGTGTGGCCCTCCTGGCCTCCTACAGCACTGGAAACATTGGAAAAATATCAGATCCATCCCCACAGAGAGACGACTTGGGTCAAGGTGTCCGGAGCAACAGAACTTCATGACCAGCTGCAACTCCCATTTGGCTAGTTTGAACTGAACAGAAAGATCTGCAGAAAGCCCTCCGCAATCTCTGAACGCAAATCCGACCAGTGTTAGGTTAGCATTTCTGCCCATTATGGCTGAAACCGAGGCATGGCTACTCAGAAGAGGGATGGGTGTAATGACTTCTGCTACTGATCTATTTTTAAGAATCATTACAGACACTGAAATCTCAGCAACAGGTAAGGTTCTGCATGAAATACGTCCCACTAGCTGGTGCCACTGGGTGGTCCCCTCTCAGAGCTGCACTGCTTCCAAGACTTTCTAGGGCCTGGCCAGGCAAAGGACTCCTTGTTCCATGCCTGTGACCACTCTTCCAGCTCTTCTCCCAACCAAGTCCTGCCCCCGGCTTCCCTGCAACTGTGCTTGGACTCCTTCTGGCCAACAAGAGCAGCTCACGGACATGGAGGTGTGTGTCCATGTGTGTCTCCAGAGCTTCTGAAGAGCATGGACCTTCCCTCACTTGGCTCTACAGCCCCAGTCCCTGCACCAGAATAGGCCACACTGCAAGTGCTCAAGAAGTATCTGTTGACTACATGAGCAGCACGGAACAGGGAAGGAGACTGGCCTTGGAGGGCACAAAGTTGGTGGGAGAAAATGTACATGTTTTTATCATAATGTCATGTGGAATATGACATAAAATCCAGCCATGTGAGTCAACTGGATGAAAACTATGTGCACACTAACAGCAATTTTGTTTTAATACTATATTATCATGAACATATGCATGCACATGTATAGATATATGTAAAGGAAGCACTTAAAGAAAATGCAAAAAATACTAACCAAATGTATCTCTGAACAGTGAGATTACAGGTAAATTTTGTTATATTCTTTATATTCTTTAGATTTTCTAAGATAAATTTGTTGTAATTTATAATTCAAAAAGTGATGCCAAAGAAAGTCCGCCCAAAGTTCTATAAATAAGAAAGAAGAGGGAAGATTTGTCATTTCATTATACATCTAAAGATAAGCACGAGACCTGTGAAGGTAATACTGAACCTCAGTCCTCATTAACATCAAGTCATATACTGGATGTCAGGGTGAGGCAGAGTAGATCCTCTGTCCAGAATATCCACCTGCCATACAAGACCTCATATCCAAGACCTGTACCCCTGTACCCATCAAGAATCGAATAGCATGGGCTGGGGACAGTGGGACATTCAGCCACTGGGCTCTGCATGCCCATCATCCTGGACAGGTGGGAAGCCAGGCTGTACCCAGGCTCCAAATCCTTGCCCTGGGGAACTCTCACAGTCCTTCTCCCTGTCCCCGAGTCTCACACAACACAGAAAACAGGGACTGGAAGGGCTGCTGTAAGAGGCTCTGTGCTAGACCTGTGCTCTCCAAGCAGGCTCCCTCGGCCCCAGGGAGCAATGAACAGTGTCTGAGGGTTTTCTGGGTAGTCACCAGTGGGCAGATGCCTACCATTCTATAATACACAAAACAGCCCCCACACAGGACTATCTGCCAAAATACCAGTGATCCTGAGGTTGAAGAACGTCAGACATGAGAGTTACCATCCACGGTGTCCCTGGGAGGCTGTAATAGGACAGTAAACTCCAGGGGCTGATGCAGCTTCAACATGGATTCAGAACTGCCCCTCCCCTTCTGGATCCACACTGGCAGGGAAAAGTTTGGATGCCCTCCACCCTAGCCTGACACCACAATGTGGTGACTACTCACTGGAGCATGCTCAGAGAAAACGAGAGTCTCCCCTGGTGCCTGCAGGCAGAGAAGCAGGAGCAGGAACCAGTGCCCACCTTTATTTCTGCCTTCTGAACCTTTCTCTGGAGCACAGTCTAAATTAAGGGGCAATGAGAAACGAAGGACTCTTCTTTCACAAACTGGCATTCCATACAATTGTGGAATGGATGTTCTGAGTCCTGAGTCTCTTTCTTATATCCACCACAATACTATATTTATGTTAAATACAATCAGTGTTCCCCACCACACCATTAATCACTCCTGGCCTTGCCATTCCTGAATTCTTAGCCTGACTGATCTCTCAGATGGCTTTGGCTTTTGAGATACTGTCCCCACAACAAGATCTACTTTTCCTGATTTCTTTGTGTTTGAAAGTATCAGTCTGTATTCATTAAAAAAAAAAAAAAGTATTCATTAAAAACGAACAATCGGAGCCAAGTGCAGAGGCACAGGCCTATAATCCCAGCTATGTGGGAGGCTGAGGCAGGAGGATCACACATTCCAGGCCAGCCTGGGCATCTCAGTGACACCCTTTCTCAAAATAAAAAAGTGCTGGGAGTATGGCTCAGAGATAGAGCACATACCCAGCATGTTTGAGGCCTGGATTCAATCCCAGGTATTGAAAAGAAAATAAAGACAGCAACTCAAATGTGTCTTCAGTGGTACTCTCTCCCCTTCAAGCCACTGTAGACATTTCCTAACTTTTGGCACTGGACATCACTGTAGCAATGACTGCAACAGCCAGATGTCTTCCCCGCATACCATTTTCTTCTACTTGGAAACTTTAGGGTTTAGGATGAAATGTCCTCCTAAGTCAGTGTCAGTGTGGACTTGTCAATCTGACCACGTGTTTCTTTTCTTCTTTCAGAGAACTTCTTTTGTGTCCTCTCTTTGGTGTTTATTTGTTTAGTTTGTTTGGTTTGGTTTTTGCTTTGGGGGGAATATCCATCTCAGATAGACTACTCATTCTGTTGCTGGTTGTCCTAGTCTTAATTTATCTATTAGCAATCTTTTTACTTAGCATCTGGGTTCATTAAAATTACGCATAGTCTTCCCTCTGTGTTAATAATTAAATTTGGAACATTGATCCACTTACTTAGTATTTCTACTTATTGTATCTGTTCTTTAATTACATTTGTTGTAGAACTAGATTTCTTTCCTGAGGTCTGAAAAATCACTTGGTTATTTGGTAGCTAATATATGAAAACCGGGGCTGGGGCTGGGGCTCAGTGGTAGAGCACTTGCCTAGCATGTGTGAGGCACTGGGTTCGATTCTCAGCACCACATATAAAAATAAATAAATAAAGGTCAATTGACAACTAAATAATATTTGAAAAAAAAATATATGAAAACTACTGGACTCAAAAGGACCCATTTGTGAAAAAAGGTTGATAAATTTCCTCCTGCTCTCGCTTCCAAGCTCCATTTTAATTGTTCCTTGTTCTGAAAAGCTAGATCAGTCCATAGATTCATTTGTCACTTTCAAGTCATAAGAATCATCTCAGGTCAGTAAATGTCAGTCTGTAGTACATTATGGTGGAGAGGTGAAGTTGCTCCAATTCTCCAGTTCAGATACTCTTCAAGCAGATACATCAGTGTTGAGTGCTGGAGGTACAGCTGGTTCTCTTCTTTCCCTGACCCCTCCTCCCTACCCAGCTCACCAGCTTGGATTCAGAGGCCTGCAGACTTCAAACCAGGAAGAAGCTGTGATCCAGCAGTTGAGCCCTCCAGAGGGGAGCAGAGCCTTCAGTTAGGGCTCCTCAGCAGTTCCCAGGACAGCTTCGCATGGGGCCTTCTGACCACAGCTCCCATTACACTAGTAATGACCATCTTCTAGCTGGCCACTTTCAACTTTCCCTCCTGCCCCCAGACATCCAGCTCTCCTACCCTTTCCTGGGCCATTTGGCCCTCCATGGAAGTTCTCTTGGTGGCATTTGTTTTGCACCACCTCTGTGGAACCATACTTCTCTCCTCTTCATTCTTACTGGCCCAAACCAGAAGGCACGAATGTCCCTGTCCTTGAGAGCTTCCCTTGCATCACAGGCAGTGGGCTTAGGTAGAAAGCAGCCCTCTTCCCCCACCGCGGATGGTGTGAAAATAAAAGGGCCAAGCACACCAACGCCCTCCTCAACTCCCCTCCCACCTCAGATTCCTGGCCAGTCAGAAGAGGGTATTCTCAAAACCTGGCTGAGTCAACTGTTAGCATATCCTGCTGTGGTGATTTAGCTACTCAATTTAGGATATGAGGGAACTTAGCACCTATTATGTTTTTAATGTAAGTATGTCATAAGCAAAAATTGGCACCTGTATATATACTTTTATATATTCTGATGCATTATAACTATACATAATAGGGGGATACATGCCATATTTGTACATGCACATGATTTGACCACTCTCTCTTCCTAGTATCTTCCCTTGCCCTCTCTTCCTACCTCCCCTGGACCACTAGCTCTATTTACTATCTCCCTCTATTCTTATTAGTTTTGTGTATGGTAATATATACATAGGAGCAGATTCATACTGGCATATTCTTACATGGACATAGCATATCTTCATACTGCTTTCTAGAGTGACTGTGCACTGTTTTTTTTCCAGTCCTGTGGAAGAATGTAATTGATATTTTGATGAGGATGGCACTGAATCTGCATGACATTTTTCATAATATGGCCATTTTGGTAATACTGATTTTGCCTCCTCACTTCCCTCTCAATCCCTTCCTCTGCACTGTTGATCTTCCTTCTATTTCCATGAGATCCCTTGTTTATTCATTTATTCATTTCTCTTTCTCTCTTTCTCCCCCTTAGGTTTTGCATGTAAGAGAAAACATCTGACCCTTGACTTTCTATTTCTAGCTTATTTCACTTAGCATCATGTTCTCCAGTTCCATCCATTGACTAGCAAATGTCATAATTTCATTCTTCTTTATGGCGAATAAAACCCCATTGTGCATATATGCCACATTTTATCTATTCATCTGTTGATAGGCACCTGGGCTGGTTCCATGACTTGGTGAATGTGAATTGCACTGCTATAAATATCAGGGTAGCTGAATCACTACAGTTTGCAGATTTTGGTTCTTTTGAATAAATACCAAGGAGTAGTATAGCCATTCCCAGTCTTTTGAGGAATCTTCATACTGCTTTCTAGAGTGATTGTGCAGTCCCATAAACAAAGTATGGATGGACCTTTTCTCCCATGTCCTTAACAGCATTTATTATTGTTTTCTTAATGATTGCCATTCTAACTAGAGATGAAATCTCAGTGTAGTTGATTTGTGTTTCCCTAATTGCTAAGAATATTGAATATTTATATTTGTTGGCCATTTTTATTTCTCCTTTTGAGAAATGTATGTTCAGATCATTTGCCCATTTATTGATTGGGCTGCTTGGCTTTTTAGTGTTACTTGAATTTTTTTTTATAGATTCTAGATATTAATCCCCTGCTGGAAGAGTGACCAGCAAAGATTACTTCCATTCTGTATGGTCTCTCTTCATACTCTCATTTACTTTCCTGTGCAGTAGCTTTTTAATTTGATGCCATCCAACACTGATTCTTGGTTTTATTTCTTGAGCTTTAGAAGTCCTGTTAAGGAAGTTGGTGCCTACACCAAGTGTTGGTCCTGTGTTTTCTTCTAGCAGTTTCACCGTTTCTGGTTTAATTGCTGGGTATTTGATCCACGTTGAATTGATTTTTGTGTAAGGTGAAAGACAGAAATAGAGTTTCATTCTTCTGCATATGAATATTCAGTTTTCCCAGCACTGATTGTTCAAAATCCTATCTTTTCTGCAACATGTGTTTTTGGCACCTCTACCAACTTTCAATTGGCTGTATTTAAAGGGGATTGCCTCTGCATCTTCTCTTCTATTCCACTGGTCTTCATGTCTGTTTCTATGCCAATACCACATTTTGTTACTATAGCTCCATAGTATAATTTGAGGTCAGATATTGTGATTCTTCCAGTTTTGCTATTATCACTCAGGATTACTACTGTGGCTATTCTGGGTCTTTCATTATTTCATATGAACTTTAGGGCTGTTTTTTTTTTTTCCAGTCCTGGGAAGAATGTAATTGATATTTTGATGAGGATGGCACTGAATATGCATGACATTTTTCATAATATGGCCATTTTGGTAATACTGATTCTGCCTATCCAAGAACATAGATATTTTAAGTTGTTCTTCAGTTTCCATCTTTTAAGTTCATCAATTTCCTTTTTCAGTGTTCTATAAGTTTCACTGTAGAGGCCTTTCACCTCCTTGGTTAGACTTATTCCATTTTTGTTTTGTTTTGCAGATATTATGAGTAGAAATGTTTTCCTGATTTCTTTCTCAGCAGAGTCACTATTAGAATATAGGAAAACTATTGATATTTGGATATTGATCATATATCTTGCAACTTTGCGGAACTTGTTTATCAACCGTGGAAGTCTTCTTGTGGATTTTCTTGGTGCTTCTAAGTACAGAATCATGTCATCAGCAAACAGAAATAATTTGACTTCTTTTCCTATTTGTATCCCTTTAATTTCCATCTCTTTCCTGATTTCTTTGGCTAGAGTTTCAAGAACTATATTTAGTAGGAGTGATAAAAGTGGAAATCCTGTCTTTTTCTGGATTTTGAAGGAAATTGTTTCAGTTTTTACCATTCACTGTAATGTTGGCTTTGGGTATGTCACACATAGCCTTTATGATATTGAGGTAAGTTTCTTCTGCCCCTACTTTCTGTAGTATCTTAAACATGAATGTATACTGGATTTTGTCAAAGGCTTTCTCTGCATATATTGAGATGATTATGTGATTTTACTCCTTAATCCTATTTCTGTGATGAATTATACTTATTGATTGGCATATGTTAAACCAACTTTGCACCCATAGGATGAAACCAACTTGATCAAGGTGTATAATCTTCCTAATGTGTTTCTGAATGCAGATTGCTAATATTTTTTTAAAATTTGTGCATCTATTTTTATCAGAGATATTGGTCTATAGTTTTTTCCCTTGATGTGTCTTTATCTAGTTTTGATATCAACATAATACTGGCTTCATAGAATATATCTATGAGTGTTCCCTTTCTTTCTATTTCACAGAATAATTTGAGGATGATTGGTATTAGTTTATTTCTAAATTTCTGGTAAAACTCAGCTGACAATTCATCTAGTCCTGGGCTTCTCTTTGTCAAAAGGCTTATTATTACTACTTCAATCTTATTGCTTGGTATTGGTCTGTTTAGGGTTTCTATATCTTTTTAGTTCAATTTGGGTATGTCATATAGTTATGGAAATTTGTCTTTATCTTTGAGATTTTTTCCAATGTACTATAATATACATTTTCAAAATAATCTCAAGTGAACCTCCTGATTTCAGAAATGTCTGTAGTGATACCTCTTTTCATCTCCAATTTTGTGGATTTGGGCCTTCTTTTTCTTTTGGTTAGTTTGGCCAAGGATTTATTAATCTTGTTTATCTTTGCAAAGAACCAAATCTTTGTTAAATTGATCTGTTACGGTTGTTTCTTTATTCTCTGCCTTATTATAATCTCCACTTTGATCTTATTTTCTATCTTCTACTGGTTTGGGCATTAGTTTGTTCTTGATTTTCTAGGGCTTTGAGATATAACATTAGATTGTTTAATTGGAATCTTTCTATATTTTAAAGCAGGGACTTAAGGCTATAAACCTTCCTTGTGGAACTGCCTTCATAGTATCCCAGAGATTTTTTTGTACATTGTATCACTCTTCTCCTTTGATTCTAGGAAGTAATTTCTCTTCTCATTTCTTTGATGATTCATTTCTCATTCAAAGCATACTGTTTAATTTCCATATGTTTATGTAGTTTCTATAATTTTTCTTGCTCCTTATTTCTAATTTCATGGAATTATGTTCTCATAAGATGCAAAGGAGTATAATGATTTTCTTAATATTCAGTGAGACTCACTTTGTGACCTAAAATGTGATTTCCTGGGAAGAAACTTTCCATGAGCTGCTGAGAACAAAGTGAATTCAGCTGTTGTTGGATGAAATCTTCAATAGATGTCTATTAGGTCAATTTGATTTATAGTGTCCTTTAGGTTGGAAGTGTCTATTGATCATATGTCTGGGTGCTCTGTTTACTGGTGAGAGAGCTGTGTTGAGATCACCCGGTATTATCATCTTTAGGTCTATCTTAGACTTAATATCATTAAGTATTTATTTTATGTAATTAGGTCCACCAACAATTGGTGCATAAACATTTAGTGTTGTATCATCTTGTTGAATTGTTCCCATTACTAGGGTATAGGGACCTTCCTTGTCTTTTATGATTAATTTCTGCTTGAAATCTGCCATGTTAGATAGAAGAATGGTTTTTCTTGCTTGTTTTCAGACTCCAATTGCATGAATATCCTTTTCCATCATTTTACTTTCATCTTGTGTATACCTTTACCTATGAGTCTCTTGCCAACAGCATAGTGTGTCTTGTTTTTTAATCCACTCTGCCAGTCTATGTCTTTTAGTTGGAAAATTGATACCATTTATATTGAATCATTGCAAGATTTTTATTAGTTCATGTCATTGTTACTGTGTCATATATTTCATTTGGTCTTAGTTTTCATTTCCTTTATTGCTCTTCTAGTAAACTTCATCCACTCAAGAGTGGGTTTTTCAATTCTTCTCCATGTAGTATTTCTTTAAGTATTTTCTGTAATGCTGGCTTAGTAGTCATAGATTCTTTTTGTATATCCTTACCATGGAAAGGTTCTATTTCTTATTTGATTCTGAATGATAGTGTTTCTGGGTTCAGAAATATTGATTGGCAATTGTTTT
This sequence comes from Xerus rutilus, assembly GCA_028644305.1. NCBI lineage: Eukaryota > Metazoa > Chordata > Mammalia > Rodentia > Sciuridae > Xerus > Xerus rutilus. The sequence goes on from CM053416.1 coordinate 18,697,021, forward strand.
CTTTTGGAACTTGGATTATCTCATTCCAAGCCCTCCTATCTTTTAGAGTCTGGACTAAAAAGTCAAAAATGAGCCTTATTTGTTTACCTTTAAATTGGTTTGATGTTTTTCTCTTGTGGCTTTTAATATTCTATCCTTATTATTTATGTTAGACATTTTGATTATCATGTACTTTGAAGAGTTTATTTTTCTGATCTTATCTATTTGGGGTTCTACGCACCCTCAATATGTAGATGTAAGTCTCATTTCTAAGGTTTGAAAATTTTTCTTGCTTTTGTTTCATAAAAAAGTTTCATAATGCCATTAGCCAATATCCATCTGTGCTCTTTAATGTTGTCCTAGAGTTCTTATATATTCTGATCATGGTCTTATATTTTTTCATTTACTGTTTACTCAGTGTTCAAGTTCATATACCTTGTTTAAAGTCTGAAGTTCTATTTTCTATGTAATCTAATGTGCCGGTCATGCTTTCAACTCATTTTTTAATTTGAATTGTTGTGTCTTTAATTTCCAGAAATTCTAATTGCTTTATTTTCAGAATCTCTCTTTATTGAAATAAAATAATTAATTTTTTAGTCTTTCTCTGTAATTCATCCCCTTCAGTATCTGTGGGCTCCTTTGTTTGGGGATATTAAATATGGGAAGATATCTTTTTGCCTCTTTCCCCAAATTTTCAAAGGTTTTAGACTTGCACATTTGTTAAAATGTATTTTTCTTTCTCTTTTATGAGGGGGTGGGTCTTTAGTAAGTAATTATTTCTTCATAAAAATACTGCTTTGGCAGTATACCTTAGCTTCAACACTAGGATCAGCATAACCCAAATGTTAATTTTAATTTCCAATGCCTCTTAGTTTGCTACTGCAGAATTATGGATTTAATTCATTCTTGGAGAGCTGTTGCAACAGTACAGATTCCTCTGAGCTGCCTTCTTGGACTCATCAGACCAATTTATACTTCTAAAATATGGCTGTTCCAACTTTGTTTCTATTTCTTTTATAATAATCATCATAAAAAGTGACTTACAAAAACACAAATTATTATCTTAAGCTCTATAGGTTAGGAGTCCAACCTGAGCTTCATTGGGCTAAAACAAAAATTTTATTTGACAAGACTTAAATAATTTCTGGAGGCTGATGGAGATCTTCAATGTAGGGAACACCTTCTTATTGTGTACACTGTGAAACAAGGTGTTTTGCCTCCTAGCTAATGAAGGCAAATCAAACCTTTTCTCCTTGTGCCTTTGAATTTTAAGGGAAGTAATCATGACTGGAATCCACTGCAGTGAATGCCCTGTATCTCAGGACACCTGAAGTGACAGGTCATAATCCATCCCTGCCTTCAAGAGCCTGGCATTGTCCTGATTTCTGCCCTTCCCGAAGCCTCAGTGGTCATCTCTTGACTCTGAGCTACTGATATATTTCAAAAAAAGAAATTTTTTTTGCTTATTTTTGTGTTTTACCCAAGTTAGCCCGAGTCTATTTCTGTTGCTTTCTATCAAATAATCCTAGCTGATACTGAGGGTTGAGGTCAAACAGAACAAAAAGAAAAAAAGCTTTTGGATGGTAATTATGCATCGCTGATTTTCCAGTCAAGTGCTGTTTTTGTGTTTCTGTGACGTATTGGTTGCTGAGATTCACAGATCAATAATACCTTAGTAAATATAATGCTTCATTTTGCCTTACTCAGGGAAGAATTCATTTTGCTTGGGAGAAGTCAATGAAGAAGAATAACTAATAAAAATTCAGTGTTTTCTTACAGTGATTTAGGTTTTTGCTGAATTTGAAATTTTTATGCCAGTACACCATGGGTCACTGATTTAAACAAATTAAAGACATAAATCATGTGAAAGCTGTAATTGCAAGGGTGGTTTGGTTTTCACTTTATATTTATAAAATCTATTTGTTTTCCTCTATTTTATTGCCTCTGCTTTACCTGTTTCTGTTGCTTTGCTAAAAGAGTTTCTTCCTTGGAATATCCATTTATCTATATCCTGTGTAGAAACTTTGCTGAATCACAGCTGGGGTAAGCTGGGCTTCCAATTTGCCAAATAGTACTAACACCTTTAACAGGCAGCCAGTTTTCCTGCCACAACATCCATATTCTTAATCTATGAGCAAGTCCTTTGGGAGAGGGCAAATAAATACTTTCCAGTATATTACAATGAGAAATTATTTTTTTGAAGATGTTTATTCCTTAATAATTAATTATAAATAACTACTTTTTTAATCATCGGGCATTTATCCTATGATAGGTGGGGATAATATTAAATTTAATTTCATAGTAGCCCAGTGGTTTAGGAATTCATCATCCTCTATTTACAGACAAGGAACCTAAAACTTAGGAACTATAAACAACATGCTTCTGACTCACATGAAGCAAAGTAAGGATTTGAAACCAGTTCCAACAGACTCAAAGCTCACTACTTCCAACAACTGTAAAATTTTCATTTTCCTGAACTTTCCATTTACCTCTCAGTTAATTCAAATTTGTTTATGCTCATTTTTAATACTTCCATCAAAACGAAAGTACAAATCTTTCTCAGTTATCATGGAGAACTCGGAAATCTCAGTTGGAGGTAAACTCTTAAAACACCAGAGAGGGCTGGGATTGTAGCTCAGTGATAGAGCGCTTGCCTCCCATGCGTGAGGCCCTGGGTTTGATCCTTAGCACCACATACAAAGCAATAAAATAAAGACATTGTGTCCATCTACAACTAAAAAAATATTAAAAAAAAAAAAAACACCAGAGAGTGTGGTTGAGTCTTTACCGTAGTCCTCCCTACATCTATCTGTATGTGACAGAGTGCTAAGCAATCCTCCAAGAGCAACACTCAAGGAAGGGCACTGTCCACGCCACTGTGGATTTGGACCATTGGTCTATCTACACTCTCCTGTAGGATGGCAAGTAGATGCCAATGGGCAGCCTCTTCTAGCCCAAATCGTGCTCATGGAGAGCAATAAGAAAGTTAAATGCAGAAGCTGGGGTCTGGGAAGACCCTCAAACACCCACCTGTCACTTCTCCATGATGATAGTAAATGTGTGTTCACATGCACAGTCTCTTGGCACCTCACAGGTGCCTGGCTTTCCACGTGGGCTTGCACATGTATGACTGAAGGGGGCACAGTGGTGAGCGCAGGCTTTCAACTCAGGACACCTGGGCTTGAACCCAGGCTGTGTCACTCACTAGCCATCTGGCTGTGAAGCAGTTAGCTTACCTACTCTGTGCTGCCTGCTCCTACCCAAGAAAAAGATTCCAGAGTAGAGGTGCCTCACCATGTTTCTGAGGACCAAATGGGTTAATACGCACAAAGCACTTACAAAAGTGCTTAATGTATAGCAAATGCTAATTACATGTTAGCTATTATTTTATTTCATGCATACATTCAGGTATATGTCTCAATTTTTTAAGAGAGCACTTGATATTGGGGGCAGGGCTCAAAAAAGACTCCCATGTTTTGACCACAATAAAATAAAAAATATTCCTGAAAATGAACTACTGGATACAAACTAATCAAGTAAACTAAAATACCAATTAGCATAGCCTAATTTCTATGATTGCATGCAACAATCTGAAAACCTCACTGGCTTGAACAACAAGCTTAATTCACATTTGCATCTTTGGCAATACAAGTGAACCTGGCTGAATATCCCTCCTCTATGCTGCATCTCCAAAAGAGCTGCCCGTGTCGGGGGCTGGGCTGGCCTCATGGCAGAGGGAAGACAGAGCAAAGAGGAATCCGTCAATGATTTGTGAAGATGGCACTCAGAAGCAACACCTACCACTTCCACAGTTCCCCTGCCAAACCAAGTCCCATGCCTAGCCAACCTCAAAGGGCCAGGGGTTTTTAATCATCCCATAGGGAAGGGGAGAAGCACCCTGAAGAAATAGGATCACTGCCCTAACTAATGACAGCTTCCACTCACGGAGCCACACCTACAGGCAATGCCTCACTGTACCCGCTGTCATACAGGCACATCCTGCCTCATCATCACAAAATCCCTGCAGGACAGATGCTTTGTCCCTTCCAAGTGAGGAAGACCACACACAGAAAACTGCCATCCAACCACAGTTCTCATGGGAAGCTCCCCAGTGAGAACCACACAAGAGGCCAGCAACAGCCAGGAGCAGGGGCTTGACCTGCCTGGACTTGAGGTTCACAGGGGACATTATCCAACACTTTGGGAACGACGGCAATTGTGATAAGCACTCGCCCAAGGCGTTTGGGATGCCCTGAGGACAAATGTGCGAGGTTCCAGGAAAGTTCCCCTGAGAAAACCATCTCTAAGCTGAGATCTGCCTGACTGACATGCCAGGCGGCAGGGCAGACGCAGGGTAGACTGTAAGTGCAAAAGGCCTGGGGAGCACAGTGACGTGTACCAAGTCCTGACCTCACAGAAGCAGCATGTGGCTGAGAGAAATGGGTCAGAACCACAGGGAGGAATGCGAGCTCTTGGAAGGGAGTGGAGGAGAGGTGCTGTGGCCCGTGGCTACAGCACAGATCTGGACCCAGAGTCCTCGTTTCCCATCTATCTGCATAAAGTAAAGTAAGTCATATAACCTCTCCTCTCATCTCAGTTAAAAAACAGGCAGAAAAGTGAAACTAGAGAAGTGGCTTGGCCAGGCCCCTGATAAGGAGGCCCCAGTGGGGTGCATGGGTGGTACTAAACAAGGGCCTGAAAGGAGGCTCTGAAGCATGGTGCCCAGGTGAGGCCTATGAGCACAGCTGGCCCAGGTGAGGCCTGGTGTGTGACGTCTGCTCTGTGAGATCACACAGAGGACCCTGGCTTGGAACAGATTCCTCAACATTCAGTCAGGGCAATAAACTTTCGAGACCTATGTTGGTCCCACAAAGTTTCTCATCTGCTGATTTGTAGCAGGTCATCTGCAAGGGGCTCTATTTTCCAGTCTAACTACTTGTTTTCTTTAATAATTTTTGGCTCCATCTCAATGGTTTTGAAAACCATCTACCAGGTGGCAGTAACTGCTTTCTACCCCGACACCTGGCCAGGCACTATGGAAGGTCCTCTGAGGCTTCAGACGCTTGCAGACAAGTCCTGCAACTAATTCCAGCAAAGAAGCTAAAAGGTCCTATGACTGAGCTGATGAGGATGGAGAACAGGGAGAAGGGAGAGAAAGGGACCAGGTCAGTAGGTGAACCCACCAGGGCCATGGAGCTCACAGAAGGAGTCAAAACCCAAAGCCACGAGGGCCTGCTTCCAAAGGCTCACTCAGTACCCTGAACTAGATGAGAAGAGAGAGAGTGAGAAAAGGCAGGGAGGGGCAAGGAGGAAGGAAAAGGGGGAAAAAATCATTAAAAGTCGAAGTGCTTTGGGAACCTGTTTTGATGTTTTGGAAGCACGCTGGGAGAAGTGGTGATATTCAACATAGCTCACTGTCAGGAACGGAGATCATCTCTGCTTGGAATCCCAGAAGGAAATTTGGATCTTTCAGTCATAACAATAGAGACTGAAGCTCACAGAGCCACGGAGCTGGTGGGAAATGATGGTCTGGATCAACAGCTCAAACCCAGATGTGCCCAATGCCCTCTCCAGCATTTAGCTTTTCCATGTAACATAATGAGGGGAAAAGTACATCTGAGTCAATGATACATCTGCTCATAAACTTGCATTTGTTAAATATGAAGCAAAATTCTGACAGCCATAAAACAGGGTGAACAGTTGTGTGTTTGTATTAAAATATCATTGAGATAAGCAATAGCCAGCTCTCTGAGCAAAGGAACATCTGCGATATTATCATGCTATTTCTGGCTGAGTCATCTCACACTGGGAGAAAACACAAGGAAATGGAGTTATCACTTGTGTGCTCCTAATTGAGTTAAGAAGGGCTCTGCTTTTTATCTGCTCAGGGCAGGCCCCAGAGATGCAACAGGCATCTTTTTAAAATAAATTTTTAGCTGATCGTTTTCTGTTCACTGCATATCTGGCCTTGCAACCAATTAAAAAAAAAATCTTCCCAGATAGTTCTTGGAATAAATTGTAAGAACTCACAGTCTTGTAATTAAGAATCCTCCTCTGCCAGTTGCCTTTCTGAAAGCACTTTTGTTTGACCTCTGCAGAAAAAGATGGTACATCTGAAATACGCGATCATGCTGTTTCCTAGGTTCTTTTCACAAGAAAACTTAATAGGCAAAACTCCCTTTCTAATAGGCCCTACCAAAATGCTCACTAATTCATTTACTGCACATTTTGGGTAGGGATAAAGTCAAAACACTCATTACAAAGAACTAAATTCTATAGACAAGTATTAATTTAATGGAATCAAGATTTTGTGTCATCCTAAGAAGTCCTAGCAGTAATCTACTGTGAACTGATCATTGTACAGATGGCAAAAAGGTACCCTCAGGAATGAAATGACCTGGTCTCCCGCAATTAGGAGCTGTGGGCTCTAGAGAAGGTCCACACGCCTGGATTAAATATTAGATTTTCTACCTTGAGAAAATCATTCCATCATCCTGAAACTTTGTTTATTTATCTCGAAATGGGGAAGAACATCACAGGGCCTGGTCTTGTTGAGCTCCTGAATAAAATAAATGAGGTGATATATTTAAACTGCTCGGGCACAGAGCTCCGCTCTTCAGAGATGCTCGATCCATGCTCTTATTCTTAGCTTGGTTAGAGCTGGAAATAAAGGAGAACCCAGATAACCAGTTCATCACAGCAAGTTATTTCTATGAATACAGTGAGAGGGAGGAAGTAAGCAATCAAGGAATCCTAGATATTAAAGCACTGTCACAATTCCCAGGCGTATCTATCAAGCTCATACAAGCACATCAGTACACTCCAGACAGGACACAACTTAAAGCATGAGTTTTAGCCAGACCTCCTGCCAATCCAAATGATGCAAAGAGCAAGCCAAGTTACACTAAGGAGCAACAGTGCACAAACTGGATTCCTCAGATGATCCTCCCACTCAGCTCTGTGCTGGAGAGGAACAGGTATTCCATTCTCATTTCTGAAAAGGTAAATCTGCCAGGTAGCATCAGGTTTGGGCACAGCCAAGCTTTATATTAAGAAGGTCTGAGTCATAAATGTCTCCAATCTCCCGGGGTGCCTGTTAAAAACAGAGCACACAGCCCAAAAGTCATTTGTAGGGGCAAATTCAAAATGAGACCCATGGACTGGATATAGACATAATTTAAAGACCATGATTTCTGGGCATCTTGCATTAGAGAAGAGATCTCTGAAAACTGCCTTCAAACAAGGAAACACAAGTAGCTGGTGCTGCAAAAAAAGGAATTTACTTCAGTACAGCAAACTCTCATCTGGACTTAAATTTGTGGTATTTAATGATAAACGCTACAGCTTTATCTACTGGTTGTTATCTGTACTTTATTGATCAGGCAGCACATTAAAAACACAAAGCAGTAAATAACTCATTATGAATGCTAAAAGCATAGAAGTGTTGTCTTACTTCTAGTACAAAGTTCCTATTTAAATGTAAACTACCTGACATAAAGATGTAATAAGGGTAAACCTTTCTTCCAAATGTTCAGCCTCTTTACAAACACATTGATCTTCATGATAGTTTTATAAAGTACGAATGCATTGGTGTTTTACCTGTATTTTCATGTTGTGTACCATGGGCATAATGACTTTCTCCTGTGAATGGAGCACTGGAAATGGTGCCCCTAAAGGTGTGTGGCATAAGAGCTCTATTCACTCACCAAGTGGTGGCTTCCTGTTAGATATGTTATCCAAAATCTCTCCAAGCTGTTACCACCAGGTTTCTCCCCTATATACCTTGCTCTGAAATGGACAGCATATACATTCTTACTTCTTAAGAGTTATTGACTTCAACTCTCTCAATAATGTCAAAAGTATCTACTAGTCCTCCAAGTTCTATTAGCCATACATTTCAGAAATGTCCCTGCCAGTCCTACAAGGAAATTTCAAAACTAGTGCCCCTATTAGTAGAGCAACCGAGCATCCTAATTGGATAAAATGAATTCTCTGTATGTGAAAATCTAAAATACCTTTAAAATGCCACAATGGGGCATTTGGAGCCAGTTGCTGGTATCCATAAAAATTTGCAGTGAATGGCAACAATGTTCAGTACCCACACATCCTCTAGACATTGATGGTTTCGTTTGTAAATGTAACTTTGGATTTCTATTTTTATAAATGTATTCTTGAACATCATTCAAGAACCTGTTTGTCATCCTTAATTATGGTTTATATTAGAGTTTCCATTGATTGGTTTTTGATTGGCTCTGAACTCTTTGTCCAGAGACAAAAAAGTAATTTCCACAAGAAACTTCCATTAGTTACTTTCTGTGCTGTTTAAAGTATACTTGTTAAAAATGCATGTTTTTATGATGACTGGGGCAACAATCACTTTTAAATGCATCTAATCTCTCGTTATTGAATTGTGTAAGTAAAATAATGTAAGGTTTATATGAAATCTAAAATAATTTAGGACTTAAAGTGGCCAGCCTGCATTAATATTCTATACAGTCTGAATTCCCCAATAATGTAATTTTTAGTTTAGATATCTTAAAAATTTTGAATTCATATTTATACAAAATAAAAAAGAATCCTGGCCCAATGTAGTCTTCTTCCACATGTAGTTTGGAATCTCCTAGAGGAGCTTGTTAGGAAGCCCAAGCCCTTCTCGAGTCCTGAGGAATCGAACCCTGCTGGGATTATGGTAGTGGAGTAGGGGTGGGTTTTAACATGGGAAGTAAATATTACTGCTATTATTTGCATCTGAAAAGTTAGGAAGCCGAGAAGGCAAACTTGCCTGAGGTGACTTAGATATTAATAGCAAGGTCAGGACTTAACCCCCTGTGTACCCAACACCATGATCAACACTGTTGACCACAGTGCTTCTAGATTATGCCAAACATATATGAAATTTACATACCAGTGCAAGTTCATGTGAAAGCTCTGCAAAGTACATTGATCAGATGACGAGGAAATGGCAACAAGAAAAGGTGAAGAAGGAAGGGAAGAGTCTTCAGGAGAGCTGCAGGGCTCTCCTCCACATTGGGAAGCAGCTCAAATGCCACAGGGAGGCACTTGCTGGTAAGTAAAGCAGGATGCCAATCTGCCGCTTCTCCTCACTGCCTCTGTTCAGGCCACCGGCGTGCTCCAGGGGACCAGGGCAATGTGCCAAGTGGCTTCCCTGCCAGTAGCCTGGCTGTCCTAGGATCTGTTCTGCTGCATTCCATCATCTTTCCACAAGGCAAATCTCATGTCATTACTCTGCCTAAAGCCCATCTTGACTTCACTTACCGTAGGAATAATGAAGCCCGAGATACACACCATGGCTTTAAAATCAGGCCTCAGCATGCCTAATTGCCTCTCCAATCTTGGTCTCAAAAGAACTCCCCACTGTCCATCACCCCTGGCCGCCCCTCACCCACTACATGCTGATGCTAGGCCCTAGAGAACTTCTCTCACTTCTGCACAGGGCCATGATCTCTTCTCAGTTTTGTCTTCACCCCTCCTGGTCCCTCAGCATGGAATGTCTTATGTTCTTCTTATGCACTTGACCAGCCAGTTCTTACCTATCCTTCAGGACTCAGTTCACCTACATCCCCACCAGCAACCAACCTTCCCAGGAGCAGTGACTCTGTGTTCACTTCATTGTGCCTTAGCAAGCTCTGGCTTTCCTGAAACCTCACAAGAGGTAGCATTCCCTTAGGGTGGTCTCCAGCTCCAGCTTATGCACTGAGGAATCTCCAGTGCTACGTGCAATATTTGCTCAGCAAATATTATCTGTCAAATAAGTGAAGAGATGGGCAAATGAATGACTGCGGATTACATGACCCACAGATGAGAAGGGATAAGAAAGGAACATGACAGTAATTCAGTCGCTCGGGATATGAGAATCAAAGAATATGCTTACGAGCACAACGTATGGAGACATACTCCAATGGAGAGAAAAAACTATCTACTTATTCAACTTATCCCTACAGGGTGTCCATCAAGTCTGGAAACACAAATATTTTCTATATACTGAGAATTTCTTTGATAATATTATGTAATAAAAACAGTAGTGACATATTTGCCTGTGTTTCTACACATTTTGGATACCCTTATGGGGCTATATGGCCTATATACCCTGCAAAGGCTTTACGCAAACAGCATTCACCATCCGGGCTGCCCCAGTGCTGCCTGCGCTGGGGAGACTTGAAGTCCTTTGACTTGGCGAAGGGGAGAAACAGGTGTCGGGCACAGGCTGACCAGGAATCGTTCATTCAGCTACAGCAACCCACGGTGGGATGCCTCCTCTGTCAAGCATCCCTCCCGCTACATCCGCATAGCATGATGAGGTGTGCTGACGGAGAAACTGGCCGAGTGCACTGGCCAGCGTGAAGGTCTTTGGTGTCACAGAGACGTAGGTTCGAAGCTCAGCAGGGTCAGTGTTAGCGCCAGGCCTCAGTTTTCTGATTTGCAGAATGAAATTATGAAAGGATTTTTTTTATTTTTTTTTTATTTTTTTTGGTACTGGGGATTGAACTCAGGGGCACTCGACCACTGAGACACCTCCCTGGCCCTATTTTGTGTTTTATGTAGAGACAGGGTCTCACTGAGTTGCTTAGCACCTCGCCATTGCTGAGGCTGGCTTTGAACTTGCGATTCTCCTGTCTCAGCCTCCCTAAGTGCTGGGATTACAGGCTTGAGTCACCGTGCCCGGTTACGAAAGGATTTTTAAGAAATCTGAATAAATAATTTTCTTGATTTTTGAGTTGGTTTCATTGATCTTCCTCATATTTCAGGCAGTTCTGCCCTCGAGAGAATAGGAACAAAGGCCAGAGAAACTGCCCGAGTTCTGTGAGCTCAGGACAGGCTTTGAGGCATGACAGGGATTTCGGTCCTCTGCTGGCACTTTCTTTTTTTAACCCCTGAACTACGCTTCACATTTGTATCCAGCACCCTCCTTGCTTGGTGTACTAGTCTGCTTATCCTACAACCCATCATCCCTGGAGCCCCAGTCCCACACACAACTCTCCACACCTAAGTCGTATCTTTGCAGCACCTCTCCATGGAGAGTGGGTCCATGCTCAGCTGCCATGGCCTCTGAACAGAAGGCTCTCCCAAGCTCCCTGCTGTTCCTTAAAAACTACTCACAGTGAGCTGAGCACAGTGGCACACGCCTGTCATCCCAGCACTTTGGGAGGCTGAGACAGGAGAACCGTGAGCTCAAAGCCAGCCTTAGCAATGACAAGGCGCTAAGCAACTCAGTGAGACCCTGTCTCTACATAAAACACACAATAGGGCTGGGGATGTGGCTCAGTGGTCGAGTGTCCCCGAGTTCAATCTCTAGTACCAAAACAGAAAACCAAAAAACAAAACAAAACAAGAAAAACTACTCACGGTGGAACTCTAAGCGACTCTAGAATCAAACACTTGCCTCCCTAGAAATCAGGAAAGTCTCTGGCTACAGAACAGGGCAAGAAGGAAGCCAGGATCTAGAAGTTTCTTGTGGTAAAAGATAAAAAATACTGCAGATCAAAGTGTCCCTGTGTGACAGTGTGACTGTTACATATGCATGTAACCATCTACAATTACACACAAACCCGTCAGCTGCAGCTGTCCTTGTGCGAGGACAACATTCACATTAATGTCCTGTGCTGCTTATCATCGGTTACTTTTACAGTATCTTATCATCATTTAAAACAAACAGAAAACCACCACAGCGAACTGTTCTGCAAAGCTAGAGACCATAGTCTATTCTTAGGTCGTTTGCTCCAGGCCTGAAAATCCTTCCAGAGAGTCTTAGTTTTACATTTTGGGAGGCAGGATAATCACTTTGAGACATTACACTGTATATCAGTTTCTTCAAAAATAACATTTCTAGATCAAATATTAAATTCTTGGGCTTTTCATTAATGTTTTGAATATTTCAGGATTGTGGGTTATGCCTCCCCTTCTCAAAGGAAAATCACTATCTGCTTCTGCTGCAGTTATAGCAAGAAACATGCTCCTCTCCAAATTGCCTGTTTTATTTTTTACTGTTGTGTTACTGCACAACCGTCTGTGTACAGCATACAAATGATAGGTGGTGCAGATATTGTGGGCTTGCATGCATAATAAATGTGGTTCTATTTGAGTAGCTGGTGAGTATTTCATAATGCAAGAGTAGAAAATGGGACGATTTAAATATTTTGGGAGGCTTCAATATATATTCACTATGCATGCATATACATATTTACATACAATTTTCAACACTCTTATTTATAAGCAAATAGCCAAACAGGCAATTATTTGTATGTGGGCCAATATGACACAGTCAATGGTTTGGAAAATATAGGCTAGTTAACGAACTCATTATTGTCAAATAGAAAATGCAAGGAAGGTCTATCAGCTATTTGAAACACGAGCCACTGAAGATAGAGTAGTTCCCTTAGAATGAAATCTGGGAGCTATGTCAGATATGGCTCCTCTCATTCTTGTAATATTTAAGAGAACATGGTAATATGAAACATTTGAAAAGCCCATTTTAGAGTAAATTGCAGCTCAATGCCTTTCTATAAAAGAGGCTGGGAAATCAAAATAAACACATTCCTTGTGATTTTGCATTTTAGTTCAGAGGAATGTCATTGAACTTCAGCTTAAGGCAGTGGTCATTTGAATCTCAAGAGGCAATGCCTACAGAGAGTGGCCAGATAAACCTAACGAGCTCCTACATTAATGACAGAGTCTCCGTGGAGGTCAAACATTGGAAATCACTCAAAAGAAGCAGAGAGGAGGCGGACGTACGTACTCTGGGTTGGGTTGCTTGGGTGAGGTGAGGCATCACAGGTGACTGACAGCTGCAGCCAGCACTTCATTAATGCCCATCCTGGTGAAATAGTGAATGAAAATGACTGATCCACAATTTGCATCCTCTTCTCAGTCCATCAACAGAACATTATTAAAACCAGTCAGCCGGAACCCATTAGGACGGCACTCGCGTATGAAACAATGCCCAGGTCTGCTTGCTCTCCATTTTTATGCACTGCTACAGGACTATAAATATTCATCGTAATGTAACTGAAAATTATTGAAGTGAGAAAAAAGAGAAACAGGGAAGCCATTTGCTTCAATTCATAAACAGCATCTGTTGGGAAGTTATTCATAGATTGCTTCAGGGCCTGCTGAGCAGCAAGCCCACGGAAGAGGATGCATTGCAAGCAAACCATCGCAAACTGCATGGAGATGCTATTAGACATGATTCACTGGCAGTCAGGAGGACGATCAGGCACTGGCTTGTTTTATGTGTTCTTTTATCACTGGGACACAGAAGTACCCTCCAGCCAAAGCCTCACAGTTCAAATTAGACGAGCAACTTTCCGAGTGTATTAGGCCTAACTAGTGGCGAGGGGAGGTTAGAGGGAGCAGCCATACTCCAGGTCACATGACGGTTCATCTACCCACCCCTTAGGCACACATCAAGCCCTGCCTGCACACTGGCAGATTTGGACGTCCTTGGCAAAACACTGTCCATCAAAAATCAAACATTAAAGAGAAAACTTTCTAGAAGGTACAAACTAAATCAGTGGTATGCTAGCCCTGAAAGGAGGGAATGGAAAGCTCACTACTTACCAAAGCAATGCTAAGGAAAAAAAAAATAGCAAGGAACTCTTTCCAGTATGGCAACATGGCAAAGTTGTATTTCATCAAACACTGGATTTATGGCTTCCTAGTCAAAGCCCCAAATTCAGCTCAAAGAAAATAAACACAGCAAGAGCTTTCAAATGTGAAGTGATCATGAATAAAATAGATGGGTTGATTTACTAACTGTTTGTACTTTTATACTGATTTATGTGTTTGTGGTTAAAGGCATCTTTGAGACTGAGAAAGAAAAGATTTATTTCAGATATGAAGAACGTTTTGGTGATGTGAATGTCCTCCGTTTCAGGTGGACCCACTGATCAATCTTCGTATCACTGAAAGACAACCAGCACAAGCTGTCTCCTAGCAGGAGTGGGCAGGATGGTCGCCCCTCTGTGGAAGACCCTCGTTCAAAGGGATGTGTGTGCACACACAAAGATCATGCCTTTGGAACCTCATCACCACCTTATTAAAAAAACAGGCCATGAGAGAGCATGTTGGCACCAAGGAGGTGCCATCAGCTACAAAAACCATAAGTGACCCAACAAATAAACTATAAAGGAAATAAAGGGTGAAGGGGGGCGAGAAAAGAAAGGAGGAACCCACAGAGGAAAAGAGATATAGCCAGTAAATGCTTCCTTAGATCCTAATTCACATTAGCCTACTATACTCCTTTCTGGAGAAAAATGGGTAAGCTTATAGATATAGATAGATAGAGATATATGTATGCATGTACTTACATATGTATATATGTACTTATATATGTGTATACATATATATTAGGTGAATTTGAATGCTGACTGGATACTTAATAGTCTGGGATTTATTGACGATATACTTTATCTAATAATTGTATCATGGTCATATACTTAATAGTCTTTGTCTTTTAGACACACCAATGTACAGACTACAAATGATCCAGCTGGAGATGGAAAGTGCAGATGAAACAGGAATTTCATGGTTTGACAATGAAGCTAAGAAATGGAAATGGAGTTGTGCTAGCCAACTCTTTCTACCCTTTGAGGTCTTCCATGATATGATTTTATGACACCATATTTAACTTATCCAGTTTTCTGGCTCATACTGGCTCACAAGAGCTGATTGTAAATTTTCAGAAATTTTACAGGCCTGTTGGTAAATGACTGGTAGTTTGAAATCAACCATGGTGGGTATATTTACACCCTGAAAACTGACTAATACTACAAATTGGGGCCATTATTATCACTATTATGATTACACTACTGCTACCACCACTGAAGAACTGAATGTTGAACACTGACTAGCCCAACACTGATTGTGACCAAGGCCTAATGCACAGAGGAAAACCCCTTCGGAATCAGCCCGGCGTCAGACCGGATTTCTCTCTGCTCTCCCCACCCCTACTGCCTTTTTAGGAGCCTCAAACCCCACCCGTGGCAATCCCTGGACCCACACTTTCACATTACATCCTGCTCCAATTCTTCCCTCCGTTGATAAGTCCTTGCTAGTTCTCCTTCCATCAAAATGTATCTAACCACCTGGCCCTCTTCCCATAAAACCTACACTGACATAAACCAGCACTCACATGATCAGATTAACTGATCCTGTCTAGATATGAAGAATCTTTCCAAAATAATTTCCTTTGGAAATTTTTAGCCTTTTTGGCTGGCTTCATATTCTCAGGTATTCTCATACCTCTAAAGCCTTTTTTATGTACATCATTTACTAATTTATTCTTGAGACTAAGTGACTGTGTATCATTTACAAGATAAATAAACCCTCGTTGGTGTATCATCTTATTAACTCCTGGGAACAAATATATTTGCTAACAAAGGAGCTGGAATTATGCCCCTCTGGTTGGTAAGGACATAAAAAAGAGAGATAAGCATCTTATCTAAAGCCACCTGGCCAGTTAGAGACAAACTCAATACCAAAGTCTAGGAATAATTTCTATCATAATCTGAAAATCTTTCCACACACCACCAGTTCACTGTGTAAACATATGTATCACAAAGGAAAGAAATCCCAAAGGCTCTTTTTCCTTTCCCACATGCGTGGGTATGAAAGCCACTAGCTAGTCGAGTCCCATCAGGAAGTATCGATCATTAAGAGCCTGTATCTGAATGCATCATGCACTACATTGTCAGAAAATGAAAACATCCCAGATTTCATGAAAAGATATTGGCTCCCTTAATCTGCAGTTAGCCTAGATTGCCAAAAGGGTGTGTTCTGTTTGAAATTCTGTGATTTGCAAAATTATGTGGTTGTCATTCCTGCTTTTTTTGTGCATTCCAACCGAAACCATGCCAAGCTTAGTCGGGAACTATTTAGGAGGCGAGGGCTGCTGTCCCATTAACGTCTAAATTTACTGCATTCGCATCCTTCTCAAACTGGATGAGTAAGACAAACAACCCCATGGTGCTTCTGGTCTCCTTCTGCTTTTCCATGATTGTTGATGGTAACTTGGATCCTACATCTGAGCAAATGGCTGGGTGTGGGGGGCAAGATGTGATCTTCATGCTAATGCTAAATAAAAAGGACATATTTTGTCCCTGTGTGCTCTTGGCAGAAATTGGAGTAGAAATTAAGTGCTCTTAATTGCTCATTAATTCCACAATCTCTTTTTATTTGTGTATTCCTGTATTTTATTACTGACCACCTGCCAGAGACTCAGATAAGCACTTGGGATATCACAGTGAAAGACCTTGACCCCACAGAGCTGAAGGCATGTGAACAGGAGGGTTTCTGAGTAAAGGTTCCAGTGTTGCTAGGGTGTGCACAGTGCTAAAACGAGGCTGAACGTGGATGATCAAGGGAGCCCCCAGGAACACCTCACCTTTCACCCAGGTAGACGGAAATGCTCCCAATAGATGGAAATGCTCCCAGAGCCTGGGAGACGCAAGCCCAAGCCAACAAGACAATGAGAAGCTTTTCCAGTGACATCACTAAATGAGGAGAACAGAGAGACCACAGACACCAGTTACACCATCAACCCTGAGACTGGGAAGACCCCACCCTGAGACGGCTGGTTCAGTAAGCCTGAAGGGAAGCTCAGGAAAACCCAACTTGAGCAAGCACTCCAAAGAGATGCTAATGGAAGTGACGAACCATGAGAAGGTCCATGGCCATGTGACAGTGCAGACAGCTCAGAATGAGAAGGTCCCAGAGGAGCCTGCAAACTCTCCCAGCACCCCCAAGCACCTCCTCTCCCCACTGAAGCATGCTGATTAGATGCCCACTGTGTGTAAAGTGGGTAGCTTGTGTTAGCTCAGGAGGCGCCAGCATCTACCAAGGTAGAGAAAAGGTGAGGTGTGGCACAGGTGAGGAGCACAGCTCAGGTGCACAGCATGAAAGGCTCTCTTCAGGCTGCAAGATGCTGAACCAGAACCTGGAGAAAGGGTTGAGCGAGTGAGGGGAGAATGCTAGCAGTTCGAGAGCCCCCAGAGTCACAGTTTCCAGATCTGGATGGATCCAGGTTTGACTACTTCCTCACATGCCATCCAACAGGTGACGTGACTCCTGGCTTAGATTTCTCCATGCACACAGTGGAAATGAAGAGTATTGTGAACAGTACATAAAGTGATCCATCACAGACAATGCTTAAGGGGCCTGGTGCACAGTAAGTGTTCAATGAATATTGAATAAAACATGAAAACTAGGTATTATTACTTGGTTCTCTTGAGGCTCCCAATTTTGCTACAACCTCAACAAATATTTTTACAAAAGACTCAAAATACCACCTCCATAGAAGCACTGCTCTCAGCTGCAAGGGATTATCAGGGAACATCTCTACCTTGTAGTAGGTAGAGAATGGGGCCAAGGTCTGAGTCACGCATCTCCACCTGATGTCTGTGACACATGCTATGTGACCTCTCCCAGGCTTGGGTTCTTCATAATACAGTGAATGTACAGCTCTCAGAATTGTTAATAGGCCTTATCAACTCATTCATTCAAAAACTGAAGCATTACCATGCATGGGAAACTGCTGCAGGACCTGCCAATGCAGATTGGCAGTGAACATGAGGAGGGAGCCCTGCCCTCACCTGACATATACAGACAGGGAAAGGAAGGCGTGTTCTTCTCCAGCGCTCTGTGACGAACCACTACAAACAGGGTAGATCGGAAATGCAGAAATGTTCTGGAGGCTGGAAGTCTGAAAGCACCTCGTCCACAGGGCCATGCTCCCTGCGAGGCTCTGGGAGCTCCTCCCTCATCTCCCCTGCTGCAGCTGGCTGCCAGCAGTCCTGGGTGCTCCTGACCTGTACACACACCTCTCCAGCCCTGGCCTTCACCTTCACGTGGCCTTGTTCAGGGCATCCAGATTTCCCTTATCTTTTAAGGACACCAGTTATTGGACTTAGGCCCCCTAATCCAGTGTGAACTTTCCTTAACTTGATTATCTCTGTGAAGAACCTATTCTCAAGTAAGGTCACATTCACAGGAGCTCCGTGCTAGGATGAAGGGGCCACAATGCAACCTGCAGCAACAGCACATGATGAATGTAGCAGGTGAAGCCGTGCCAAGACAAGGTCTTCTGTGTGACCCTCAGTGGACAGCAGCTTACACAGGCAACGTGCCTTGCTCACCTTTTACAGTAAGCTCCTGGATCAGCCTTGCTCACCATGCAGCAGCACATCAATGTGATAGAAACCAGAACCCTGGTCAAGCGACCGCTCACAAAAGGAAATCCTCCAAACAGGTGTGCCTCCCAAAAAGGGCACTGTATGCCTTAGGGCACCTTAAAAAATTGTTAAGTAGACAAATTATGTGTAAATAATTATGTATTTATTTTAACATGTGTTGGAAGAACAATTACCAGCAATGTTGAACCCACAGTCTCACACTTAGGACATGCTTAATGTGGAGTTGCCATTTAAAATAATCAGATATTAAAATGAATCAAACGATAGATAAATTGAGAGAAGAGTTGGCAAGCAGTATATCAAAAATGCTACAATGATGCTCAGGTGACTCAAGTTTCACAAATGCTATGCTCCCACATGCTGTTTCTGTGTTTATCAAACAAACTAGCACTCTGGGCCAATGTGGATCCAATCTGCAAAACCACTGTTTGAGAAATTCCCCAGCTGGGTCATTGAATGTGAAGATTACACTGTGTTCATGTCAACCACCTGCTCAGCTCATGTCACCTGCCCCAAGTCTACAATCTCAGTGACCCAAGCCCACTTTCAGAACCCGCCACAACCCCACACTAATCAAGATTGCACGGCAAGAGCGCTAGCACACACCTGTTGATCACTGGAACAGACATGGATTCAGGAAGCAATCCATGCACACAGGGCTAGTTGATCTTCAGTGAGGGACACAGCGATTCAACTGGGAAAGAACACTCTTCAACAGATGGGGCAGCTGAAAAATCCACACCATATAAAAAATAATTTTATATCGGACAAAGGGTATCACCTGGGATATGTTGTGCCACACTGCGTTCTAGGAGTTACCTCTTTACTTTCTCGTTGGTGTCCTTTCAAGTGCTTCTCCTTTGACTGCTTGGGCTTTACGTTCAATATCTAACAAAACATTGCTTAATACAAGGTCACAAAGCTTTATGTTTTTATTTTCTTCAAAGCCTTTTATAGTTTTTGCTCTTCCATGTGAGTCTTTGATCCATCCATTTTCAGTTAACTTTTGTGCACAGGATTCTCTCAGTGTTTGCTCATTTTGAAGTGTCTTCATGCTGTCTACATTTCTGTAGGAGATTCTGATCAATTTGTTGGTCAACAGCCTTTTTCTCAAGTACATTGTCTAATCATCATCCCACAGCCTCTCGCCTTCATGATTTCTGGTGAGAAACCAAGTAATGGTTTTCTTAATAGACAGGTCCCTTCTCTCCTGCTGTCTCCAAGGTTCTCTCTACTTCGGGCTTTTACTTGGATGGTAATTTATTTCTGTGTGAATCTGAATTTGTCCCACCTGGAGCTCATGGAGCTTTTGAGATAAATGAGTAACATTTTCATCAAATTTGGGACATTTTAGTCACAACTTCTTCAAACATCCTTTTCGTATCTTCTTGCTTCACCCCTTGTGGGGCTCCTGTTGTGTGTACATCCGTGCACCTAACATGCCTCAGGTCTCCAAGGCTTGGTTCAGCTGTCTTCCTCTGTGTTTCCATTTCTCTGACTGGATAATCCCTAGTCACCTATTTTCAAATTCAATAGTTTTTTCTTTTACCTGCTCAAATGTACTCTTTATCCTTTCTAAAAGAGTTTTCTATTACAGTTATTGTAATTTCCAACTCCAGAATTTCTATTTGGCAACTTTAAAAATAATTTCTGTACCTTTATTAGTAGACTCTATTTGGTGAGATTACTTTCCTTCAATTTTATAAACATGGTTTCTTTAGTTTTTAACATATGTAAAATAGCTGTTTTAAAATTTTTGTCTGTTTACTCAAACATTTGATCTTCCTCAGGAAGTTTCCATCAATTGCTCCTTTCCTGTCTGGACTATAATTTCCTGGGATTTTCTTGGTGGGGGAGTATTTGTTTTTGCATGTAAAAACTTGGCATTTTAAACAATATAATGTGGAAACCAAAAGGCAGATCCACCCCTCCAGGGTTGTGGTATTGCTGCTTATTATCTGTTCAGTGACTTCTGAGCTACTTTTGTAAAATGTGTATTCTTTGTCTTGTTGGTCATTAAAACAAATGCTCAGTTAGCTCAGTGGTTGCCATGACAGAACTGACTCCTCCTTACACACCTGAACACAGTAGGTGTGCCAGCCTCGGCCGAGAAGCTCTGCGTGCATGTTGGGCACATCTTCAGTGCTCAGCCACCCTATAGAAAACTTCACCTCAGCCTTTCCTCTTGCTTACACAGAGCCTCAAGGACAGCCAGAAGAGAAAGCTTAGGATTGTCCAGAGCGTACCCACAGCCCTGGGCATACACACATATGCATGGCCTTCCAGATTCCCAGGAATATGCTGGGGCTTTACAAAGCTTCTATGGAAACATTGTGCCCAGCTTTTCCTTTAAGTTTTTTAGCTAGCCTATTGGTCCAAACTCTTGGCTCTACTTTAGACAACGACAATTTAAATATTTGCCTCTAAGAGTTTTTGACAAATGTGTTCCAGGGAAAAGAATTTCATTTGATGATATGTAAATCAGATCCATTTAAAATACCTTTGCAGGGAGGAGTCTTTCTAGCAACAGTCAAGCGGGTCAAATGATAACAATCCTCAGGGACTCATGCTCTGAGGAGGCTCCATACTCCTGCCCAAACAGTGGCTACCATGGTGCCATTTTCACCCAGATCAAGGTCTGTGGTTTTAAGTGCTGCATGTGGGGTGATGGGAAGGGAGGAAGTTATGTTGCAGCAAAGCTCACTCGTGAAGATCCACCTTCCTCCTTGAATAAATGCTCTCCAGACTGCTGCAAGCCATCGGTTGATTTCTGACATTCAAAAAAGATTGGTACTGACAATTTTCCTGCTAGATTTCTCACTGCCTGTCAGAGCAGAGAAATTCCGGAGCTCCCTGCCTCATTCTTCTCAGTGCTGCTACCTCTGGCTTTCGTCCTGCATCTCTTGGTGCAGGGCTGCTTTAAAACCTGTACTCCACACATTTCCTTTTCCTGGCTTTTCCCTCCCCTCTCATATACTCCTAGAAAGTAACACGTATCAAGGTTGGGTAAATTTGTCTTCATTTGGTAGCCATCTTCCCAAAGAAATAAAGTTGCTGCTGTTGCTTCAATCAATTTATAAATGTTACAATGAAAGGAATAGTCACAGCTATCAAAACTCTAGTGAGAGCTTGACGCTGGGTGGGCAGGTGGACTCACTGTCTAGCAGTTGCTTCATTAGTTACTGAGAAATTGGAAAACTAGTATTTTATAGACCTTCAAAGTCACCAGCGCATAGTGTGAACTCTGAATTTTTTAATAATAAAGACCAAGACTTTCACAGAAATGTCAGAGATCTTTCACAGTTGAATTCTAGAATAGTTAGTAAGATGTAAGAACAAAAGTAGCAGCCCCTACTAATTCACATGTCCTTCCCAATCTTACTTGACCTGCCCCTCAGTGCTTCCTCAAATTCTAAATTTTCTTCTGCCTGAGGGAAGGAAAAGCATTTGCTCCTGCCAGAAACAGCCGAGAAACTGCAGCAGCAACAGCTGGCCAGAAGTGATTTTCCCTTCCTGTGGAGCAAGACGCAGATAGAAGTGGATGTCTGTTTCCAGGTGAGAGTCCCATATTGGCCATTTGGGGGGCTTTATTTAGCTCCTTTTGTTTGATGAACATTAACACAACATTTCTCTACAGTCAAAGGTCTAGCATCTGCAGAGCATAACCAGAAATGTGTTTGACCAAAGAGAATGACGAAAATTGTTTCAACTGAAGCTACAGTGCTAACATTAAGACAAAGCTCATACCACAGTACTTCACTGCAATTAATCCTCAAAGCAGACACAATTTAAGGACAATTATGATCCTGAGGTCCCATAGGCAGTTGAGAAATGGGAACCTATGCATTAGCAAAAGAACTAGGCATTCAGTTAAAACTTGGTGTTGAAGTCGGTCAGTTTGGTTACTCTAGGGAATTTGTTCACACTTATTACCTAAATATCTGTGGATCAGACTTTAAGTATTTGGCTTTTTCATCTTAAAACTAAAATGAGAACTTATTAGTTTTTAAACCACTGTTAGGAGGGCCCTGCCCTCAGCCCAGTTGGAGAATAACCCACACATTTTCTATCTGCTCAGTGAGGCTATTTTGATCTTCCAGAGACAAGGTCACTGGTACAGAAGGTGACACTCCAGTGGACACATTTGTCTGCCTTCAAGTGTGGCCTGGAACACCTGGCTGGGACAGAAACTATGGCCACCTTGCTCAGAGCTGCAGACAGACCCTGAATGATGTGGGTCTGGGGAAGGAAACACACACACAAGGTCCTGGCCACTTCTTCACTCAAGAGAGAGATAAGGAAGTAATGACCTTGCTCCTAATGTGAACTCCAAGGACGGAGAGAAACACACAGCTCTCCTCTGCCCAGACCACTATTCATCTGAGCCAGTACTGCCTAGTTAAATTAGGGCACATTCTTAAGTGTTTGACACCAGAAACTGACACACAGTTAGGTTCCCCTGTAAATCTCAGTGGCAATCAATGATCATATTCATAAATTAACCACTTATCCATCATATTCTGCACTACTCGGTGATACCTTTTGTGCATTTAAGATTCCAATAAGAAGATGCCTCGGGGTTGAGATGTGAAAGTGGTGTTGGTGAACACCTTGTTCATCACATCTGCAAGATCAGGTGTCCCATTACTGAACATGCACAAACGTTCTGTAGTTGTGTGTTTGGGGACAGGAGACAAGGTGCCAGCAACTGTGGAGATGAGGGGTAAAGGCATACAGCTGGAGAAGGAGAAGTGAGAAGTGCCTGCCTCACCTCCTGCATGGGTGCTATGGAGACAGAAGGAACCCAGAACACTGGATTCCAAGGGTAGACAAAGCCAAAGTGCACTACTTTGTCTCAATACCCTTTATGTGAAAACCCTCAGTAAATTTCTACTTTGAGATTCATTTCAGGAAAATCATTGTCTTTATAGATTAATGTACCTGCTTTCCATGTTTAGAAACCGCACTGATTCACTTGGCATCTCTGTGTTGTTGTTGCTTTAGCAGCTATGCCTAACTTTATCACCCAGGTGGGTAAAATCTGCTCAGCCAATATGTGGAGTGCTAAAAACAACAACTCTTTCTGCTTTCCCCAGACAATTTGGAGATGTCTTACCCTAGCCAGTGTTTCAAGTTGCTTTGAGCATAGAAAGGTATAAAAAATGGCATAGGAAAGCATTGACATGATAGCATTTATCAGAGAGCAACGTAGCGTAATGATAGGGTCACCGTTACTCACATTCAGGAAACCGGCGTCCAGTGTAACATCCACTAGCTGCAAGCCTCTTCAGCTTCTCCACATGCCATGGTCTTTCTGGGCCTTAGCTCCTCTGGTTTGCCTGGACAGAAAGCTACCCCATATCTCCTCTCACCTAAGCAGAGTCACTAGTTAAAACCCTTAGGTTCCACATCCCTGCAGGTCCCTCGTCTGCAGCACCTCATGTCAGTCACTGTGTTTCTGTCCTTTCATGCCAGTCAATGGGCCAAAACAGGTGGCCCAGACTGTCTTATCAAGGGTAGATGCTTCCAAGCCTGGGATGTGTGCTAGGACCATGTGAAGAGAAGAAATTCTTACCACCATGCTCAGGATTTTCTGTGGCCATACTGACCCCTTGAGGAAGGGTTGCCTGAAATTAGCACCAATGCTGAGGAAGAAAGGCTCTAGAGAGGGCGATGGTGTGTGCCTTGGAGCACTGGGATCCGGCAAGCCTGAAGCCACGTGCTGAGGGATTTTTCAGTCATGTCAGGCACTTGCTTGTGCCTTTTCAGTTACACTGGGCAGCACTGGCCTCGCTTGCTGCTGAGTGCCTACTAGTACACCTAAAGCACACCCAGAGCCAGGACGCAACAGTGACCTTGCAAGAAATACCAAGGAGTGGATGAGCAGTCCTAACAGCCAACAGTGGGGCTGGTGCACAGGCTGCGCAGAGCTCGCTCGGTGCACCTGGCTGAGTGTAGGGGAGTCTGGAGGAGAAGGCTTCCTGTTGAAGGTTCTTAGGGGTCAAATCAAAGGCATTAGGTTTGCAATGCAAACCGAGTTCACACTGAGTAATGATGGTAAGCCCTGGCCACAGATACCATCATTAAACTCTAAAACTGTAACTTTTCCTTAAAATTCCCTCCCAGTAAGATGTCACCCCTTCGTTCTATTTTAATAGCCAAATTTGCATTATTCATGATTATTGCCTCAAAAACATAGATTATCCCAGCTGTTCAGCCATCACATATATAGTTTCCAACCCCACCACCCACTTCCAATCAGGATTTTGGCCATGGCCCCAATTGGTACTGAGAAGGAACACATAAACGTTAAATACTATAACAATCTGTGGTGGAAGGAGACTCAGCAACTGACAGAGCTGCAGAATTGTAACCAGGAAAACAAACATCCTTCATCCAAGTGCCTGCTTTTTTAAAGTGATATGTGCTGACACAGCAATTTCCTGATAGGTTTAGTAAACCCATCAGAAACCTGATGGAATGGACTCTGTAAAACCTTTTTATGGCTCTTTTTCTGAGAAAATAGTAAAGCTGGTTAGGATTTGAACTGTAGACTTAAAAGGGCAACATGAATTCCCATGCAATACGTATGTATTAATTACACACCTGAAATTTAAGAACTGACCTTGTTTCACCTTTAGTTAAAATTTTCAAACACAGGACTGACATTACAGTGCTCAACAGCTGGTCAAAAGGTTTCCTCCCAATCCACAGGCCCTTTGTAGTTACGTATAAAAGGCTTTGTGAAGAATCATACTCAAAGACATCTAGGATAGGATGTTGTCCAGCTGTCCTTCAAAACACCCAAATGAAGACTTGCTTCAAAATGAAAAAGTAGGAGGGGGCACCCATGGAAGTACAGGATATGCTAACGCCTCCTTGGACTGAGACATTTCAAACTTGGAAGAAGTCTGAGAGTCGAATCCCTCAGCCTAGGGTTGATTAGATGAGGTGACAGTGCCCAAGACAGACCTCAGTGATTACTGCCCCCTCATAAGTGCATGCCCTATATAGTCTCCTCCTACCATGAAAATGCTGGCCTGTGGCACCAACCCAAAATGACTCCCGAGGTAAAAAAAAAAAAATGGTGCAATGAGTTTCTGACTTGCTCCCTCTTGGACCAGTCACTCTGAGGAAGGTCACCTGCCTACTAAGGGCATACACAACCAGAGCTTGGAAGGAGGCCACAGGGAAAGACCCATGGCTGCTTACCTACTGCCACTCAGGTGAGTGTAAGCCCCCGGGAACAGACCCTCCCACCTTACTTGAGCCTGCCAAGGGCTTCCAGGCCCAGCAGACACGTGGACCCTGGTCCCATGAAGAATCCAAGCCAAAACTGCCACACTGAGCCACTCAGGGTCCCAGACCCACAGAAGCCAGGAGGCAAGAAATGATTAGTGTCGCTGTAAACCACTATGTTTGGGAGTGATTTGTTACATAGTAACAGTCAACTACTTCACTAGACAGAGGATATTGTAGTTTTCTTTTTCTGTGTTTTTCTTTAGACCATAAAGTATTTAATAATTAAAAGGAAGTTTATAATTCTAAATATCCTCCAGTTTTGATTACTCCTAAGATGAGAAGATTGTAATATCTTTCCAATGGTCTACTCATTTTAAGTGTAGAGTTGAACAGACTCCTAAGCTGAGGGCTTCTGTGCCTCCATCCAGCACATATCCAGCTCCGGGGTATACTGGCAGGTGGACAGACAGCATCTGCCCTCTGCAGGGAACCACGTGAGATAAAGGCTCACACTCATCAGTGTACCCAAGGTGTCTCTGCAGCTTGGCCTTCAAGGAATCCCAAGTATCAAAACCGGTAAAAGCCCATGGACATCCTAAAAGCCACCCCTCTTCCACCTGCCAGCAGTAAGGACCTCCGACGGAAGCCTGAGGTTCCAGTAACACCAACGTCTTTCCTGTCAGAATTCAAAGACGCTCTAGACGCAAGGTCCTCCTTCTCCCTGGCCAGTCCTTTGCCTGAAAAAACTACTACCTGTGTTGAGCTGCCTCTTACACAGGATGCCTGGGCTACCACCAGCTGTCGCTCCTAAGACAGGACGAGGCTCCTCCATGCTCAACACTCTCCTACGAACGCATCCCAGTTCCTCTCTGATCACAGTCCTCCACTCAATAGCCACAGGTCTATGGACCCTTTAGTGTGTGTGTTTTGGAGACTTGGATGTGGATCCTTTCTGATACAGCGTGCTCCTTATAGCCCACTAACCTCACAAGTCCTTCCTTCCATAAAAATCAGTTTACCTTCCATTCCACATCTGGTCAGCCACTCCCAGAAAACAGCAAATGTTCCTGACCTACTGTGGCTGTGGCTCCTGCTCCAGATGCCATGGGTAGGAGGGTTCAGAAGGCTGCCTAGGTTATCAGCCTGTGCCTCCACCTTGGCTCATTCTCTACCAGGCACATCAACCTAGTAAGTGTCTGGTGAGAGTCCACGTCTCCTGAGTGCCTCCAGCCAGGAGCTGTGCCCATCAAGGCAAGATCCAAGGCCTGGAGCAGTGCCTGTCTTGCTCATCCTGTTCCTCTTCATGGAACCTAGCACATAAACTCTACTCAATGCCATGGGGAGAGGGGAGAAAGCTGTGGAGGTGCTGCTCCAACTGGACGGTGAAGCCAGCAGCCAACAGGCCTGTCTGGTCATACACAAGCAATAAATGCTTGGGGCACTGTGATGGAGCCAGAGGAGGGGACGTGGAAGGATGTCTTCACTCCCTGGCACTGTGCATCTGTTCGGCCCACGTGAGCCTCTTGAAGATGCACATTCTGGGCATTCAGCGCCTGGCAGTGGCCACCAGCTCTGCTCACGCTCCCCTCTGCTAGAAGCTGTAAGGTCTATAGGTTTCATTGTTTTTTTCTGTGTGATTTAAGGATGATATAGATTTGGGGGAGTTAGATCTAAGGTCTCTTTACCTTTCTATTAAGGAAAAAAGCTACAGTGGGTTAAAAATGTAGCCAGCAAGCAGTTTGCAGTGAGGAATATTGAGGAGAAATAAATAATCCGAGGCACCCCTCAAGAGGCCTATCTTTATTGTTCATTTCATGGTACACACATCCTGCAAGGCTCAAGTAGAAGAATTACTTCTCTAAATATCAGCCAAAGGGGGGACCAAACCAGCACACAATGGCACTCAACTTTTAATTCCAGTGACAGCTAAAATACCATTAAACTATACTTCAAGTCTTTGAAGTACTAGAAAGTTTAGTTGAAAACAGGGCACAGCCACATATCCAATTTAGCAAGAAATGCAGTCCCCTCTCTCTGTGGCTGCGAAGACATTCAAAGCAGAAAGGAATGGCCTGGGAAGCTTCAGAGACTCAAAGTAAAGAAGCGAGCCTTTCAGAACAAGCTGAAGCAATGCGCAATCCACCACCTACTCTTCCCCAGCACCGGCATCTCTGGGGGCTATCAGACCTCTGGAGGGCCAGCACAGGCTGCCATTCCCAGCACAG
>CM053416.1:18725172-18778488 GCA_028644305.1 Xerus rutilus
AAAAATTTGATCAGTAGAGTTATAGAACATATCTAACTTCTTGTTTTAAATTAGGGAAAAATAAGTACCTAGGAGTTGGACTATAAATTACAAATTTCAGAGAGGACTCACTGCCAAGAACCACCATAGGTCACATTTTCAGAAATCTTCATGGAAGTGGAGGCTGTGGTTCAGTGATAGAGTACTTGGCCTAGCATGTGTGAGGCACTGGGTTTGAGCCTCAGCACCATATAAACAAATAAATAAATTAAATAAAGGTATACAAAATAAAAAATCTTCATGGACTTCTAAATGTTTTCTTGGCTCATTTCCATAACTACCTGTAGATGAGAGAATGACAAATCTTGTAGCTTGTGTTTTTTTCCCTAAAATCTATGATTTTGGCATGCTCTGAGACTCAACTCTCTAACCAGTAAAATGAGGACTGAAATACTCTTAGAATATGAACACTGACAATGTTTTAACAAGGAGAACTAACTGCTTTTTCTTTTTTTCTTTATGAAATCATAAAATCAATTCTAAGAACGTCCCTTTGTTTCCTGTAATGATTTCTAGTTTAGGTTTTTGATGTTAAAGAAAAGACAGTTACTTCTTTATTATCTTGATAGCTAAATAACTTGAACTGTGAGTTTAATGAATCCTTTCTGCCAACCGTGAAAAGACTAAGAAGAAAACAGCTGCAAAAACAAGAAGAAAGAAGTGGTGGAGAGATTCAAGGACATGGAAGAAACACTTTTAAAAAAATACTCTAGGATGTTAGAATCTGATCTCAGAGACAACCACCTGAAAAAAACTGAAGAGTTTCTAGCCAGGAAGAGCCAAGTTGTGACACTTCTCACACACAGAAGGTCAAGTGGGTGATGAGCTGTCACTTGCGTCACTCACTGCCAGCCATTGCTGAAGGAGGACCTTTCCAGTTGATCTTCCCCAGAAAACCAAAGAGCACCATATCCCCTGTAAACTCCCTGTAAGACTGAAGCTGATTTATGGGAAAGCCTTGGTAGATCTCACCTGATTGGCCCCAGTGTCACCATGGCTGCAGGTCTCAATCCTCATGCCCTCAGATGTTAGCAAGACTCTGAACACTATAGAGTCTGAAGGTGAAAACTTTCCTCTGTGCTTGAGAGTGGTTCCATCAAATGAAGGTGAACAAACTCAAGATTCTCATTCTGGAGTAGGGATTACACATTGCATATAGTCCCTGACTCCTTTTGGGATTTTGAGAAAATGAAGAGGAATGGCTTACGCGAGGCACTTGTTATCAGGAGAATTCAAAATGGTAGCTACTTTTGGCAGGATTATCACAGCTGTGGTGCCTCCTTCTGCTATCAAATGTTAGGAAACATGAGCAAATCAGGTGAACAGCAGGAACTCGGGAACTAGGGAGGGGACCACCTGAGTCATTAGGAGCTGCCATGATCAACCAAATTCAAACGCCTCTCACCACAGATGTGCAAACACTGAGGGGAGGTGAAGGTTCTGCAGACCTCTTTTCAGGAAGGCACTACCTAAAGCCAGGTCGCAACAGACTCTCACCAGCCTATACCTAAGGGCTTCACTCTCCAGAACCAACTCCATTGCAAAGTCTTTTAAAACAGCAAAGTGTGGGCTGGGGTTGTGGCTCAGTGGTACAGCGCTTGCCTAGCATGCGTGAGCACTGGGTTCAATTCTCATAACCACATACAAATAAATACAAATAAAGGTCCATCAACAACTAAAAGATATTTTTTAATTGTTTTAAGAAAGGCCCTTTGGGATCCCAAGTAACCCCCACACAGAAGGAACAAAGTGGAGGATTCGTTCATTGCCCTACCTGAAATGGCTAAGGCAAAAAAGCCTCTAGCAATTGCAGATTCAGATGCTCAGACTCCCTCAGATCTCAGTCTCCCCCATTAGCTCCACCCTCTTGGAGTCGATTTATGTGGGCACCCAGTCCCCATGGGTTCATTCCTCTATGAGCTTTCCTTGGCAGGTCCTTCCCTCTGAGTAAGTCAACACAGCAGCCCGACTTGAAGGGTTTCTCCTCTCTCAGGACAGTTAGATCAGAAGTCCCCAAACTGAGGGTCTTTGTCTGGGGCCTGGCACTCATCCTGGAGCCAAGATCACCCACGGAAATCATGGTCCATGTCACACAGCCACTTGTGGAACTGGAAGATAGTTCATCTGCACACAAATGGAGTAAGTGAGACTGGGTCGCTATAACGCAGAACAAACTAGGATATTGTTTTCAGGAAGAGGAAAAAATAAAAAGGAAAGATATGCCTACTAAAACCACTTTTATGAGATTACAGAGTGTTGGGATGGACAAAACCCAAGTACAAATTCGAAGCGCTTCAGGACACATTATTAGTGTTTTCAGAGCACAGGCAACTGTCCAGCCCTTAACGCACTTCCCCAGAATGCACAAGGTCGGAGATGTGCAGACTCTTGTCTCATCCCTCTCCACAGACTCGCAGCACTAAACCAAGGCCTCACAGTTAAACCACGGTTCCCTTACCACCTGAATGGCCAGTTTTATGCAGGTACTGGTCATTCAACCAATACTGTTCAGTTACAGAAATAGCTCCAAACATCAAAATGGCTTTTAAATTTAAAATTATTCTTAAATTCCTAGACAATTTATAATTCTCTCATCCCTTTTTATTCTGTTTTTCTTTCCTGCTCTCCTCATATACACCCTTTCGTTGTGCACAGCAGATCCTTGAGTTCAACTCATGTCTTCCTTTATTTTCTCACTCAAAGAAAGATCTTGATTAAATGCTAAACTGTTCCATTTATCCTACAAATATCTAGGTTCCAGGCATTTGGGGGACAGACATAATCAAGCCAAAGAAAGTCCTTATTCTCACGCAACTCACATTCTGGTTTCGGAGACAAAAGTACCACCAATCTGTGCTTATTTGCATGTTATATCTGCTACAACCTGTGGCCACCAAAAATGGTGGGTAGCTTTTCAGAGCATGTCATATGATTTAATCTTCCCATCTCACTGAGGGAAGAGGAAAAATTGACACTGACCCCATTTTCACAGATGTTAATGAACAGATAGGTAAACAGAACACTGATAAATATCTACCTATAATACACCAGATACTATGTGGGGGATTTCAAACTGTCTTGGGCAATAACCTTGACATTGGCGACGTTCTTATGAGTCTGAGGGACACCAATAAATACCATGGCAACCAAACTGCATAAGAAGTCAAACAGAGAGCTAAGGTCACACATGGACAGTTCTCAGAATTTCTGACCTAGTCTGCTACCCTCCCTTTGACCAATAGCCCCCATGACTGACAGTGTGACCAGAACTGTCGCAAAGCACAGGTGTTGGAAGCAAAAGCTGCTCTCATCTCAGTGCTGACACAGGGCAGTCCTGAAAAATAATCCTACACCTCCAGTCAAGGCCATGCTGCTGCTGTACAAGGGGCCCTCCAGCCCTCCTCCTCCAGCCTCCCCTGCTGTTCCACACTGCATGGTGGTCTCCATCTGTGCAGTATGAGATGGACAGGATAGGACTGGATCAATGGGATGGGATGGAATGGGATGGGATGGGATGGGACGGGACGGGACGGGACGGGACAGGATGGGATGGGATGGGACAGGATCAGAGAGGATGGGATGGGATGAGATGGGATGGGATGGGATGGGATCAGAGGGGATGAGATGGGATGGGACAGGATCAGAGGGGATGGGATGGGATGGGACAGGATCAGAGGGGATGGGATGGGATGGGATGGGATCAGAGGGGATAGGATGCTATGCTACCTCTCAGCAAAGAAGGAAATGTACAATTCACAAAGGAAAAATCATCCTTTGCCCAAATGAAAAGTATCAATTATGGATACTGTAAGATAACATAAACAATGGAAAGAATACAAATAGCTACTTACAATACATCAAATAGAAAACAGTAATGAGAACCCAAAAGAACTGCTGCAAATGAGTAGAAAACATAAGCTGACGTATGAGCAAAGCAGCTAAACAACAGCCAACTTAAAAACACTCTCAGCTCAAAATGGATCAAAGACCAGCGCACAGGCAGTGAATTTCTCAATAGGAACCTTAAATCTCAGGAAATAATGCCAAGAATTAATAAAGGGGATGGCATCAAACCGAAAAGCTTCTTCAGAGCAAAGTAAACAATCAGGAGTATGAAGAGAGACCCCAGAGTGTCCTCTTCTGACAGAGGATTAATATCCACAATATATAAAGAATTCAAAGAACTGAACATCAAAAACAAAATAACCCAAATAATAAATGAGCAAATGAACTAAACAGACACATCACAAAAGAAGAAATACAAATGGCCAACAAATGCATGAAAAAATGTTTAACATCATTAACAATTAGGGAAATGCAAATCAAAACGACACTAAGATTTCATCTCACACCAGTCAGAATGGCAGTCAGGAGTAGAAATAATAATAAATGCTGGAGAGGACATAGAGAAAAAGGAAAATTTACACTGTTAGTGGAATTATAAGTTAATACAACCACTATAAAAACCAGTATTGAGGCTCCTCAAAAGACTAGGCATGGAACTACCATATTGCCCAATCATACCAGTCCTCAGTGTTTATCCTGAAGAACTAAGGTCATCTTACTAGTGATAGATGCATACTCATGTTTATAGTAGCACAGTTCACAATAGCCAAACTAGAGAACCAGCCTAGGTGTCCATTAACAGAAGAATAGATAAAGAAAACATGATATAGATACACAATGGAGTTTTATTCTGCCATAAAGAAGAATAAAATTATGGCATTTGCAGGAAAATGAATGAAACTAGAGACCATTATGTTAAGTGAAGTAAGTTGAACCCAAAGGTCAAGACATGTAGGTTTTCTCTCATATGCAGAAGCTAGAGACAAGAAAAGTGGGAGAGGACCTCATGGAAATCAGAGAGATCTGATCCATGGAAGAAAGGGACCAAAGGGTGGGAGGTGGGGAGGGAGGAGGGAGTGCTGGGGAGTGATACTGGCCAAATTATATTGCTATACTGTATATTGTGTGCACGTACAAATACGTAACACCAAATCCCATCAGTATGAACAACTATAATGCACCAATTTTTAAAAAGTTGGAAAAAAAACTCTCCAATTCACCCAGTAAGCAAAGTCCTACAAATTAAAGTAACAAAGGAAGACCATTTCATGCTTCTCAAATGGCAAGTAAGTGACCTCACAGATTGTGATAACAGTGTATGCTTCTAGAAGGAACTGAGCTTCTGCAATCACTTTTGAGAACAATTTGGCAACAGATTAATAATTATTTTTTATAACTGGTACATTATAGTTAAACATATGGTGGGATTTGTTGTTACATATTCATACATGCACATGACATAATAATATAATTTGACCAGTATCATTCCCAATAGAGATGAATAATTTTTAAATGACATCTTTTATAATCCAACAATTCCATTTCTATGTATAAACTGCACAGAAATTCTTGCAATTCTATCCCAGAAGACTGTTCAGTTCAAGAATGTTCACAGCTGCATTTGTGAAACTGCATTATAAACAAACTAAACATCCATCAATAGTAAGATAGATCAAGATGGAATGCAATAGAACATTAAACAGCAATACTTGAGTGAGCTGACATGGACAGACATCAGAACCGTAAAGCAAAGTGATGAATGTCCATGGTACACTGATATACACATCATATTATAATTTCTGAATATCTTAACACTCCAACAATAGAATACATATGTTGTCACATATAAAGCTAAATGAAAAAAATTTTTCTACAATATAGGAAAATATTGTCCCACAATAGGAAAACATGGCCTAGAATTACACATCTCTAACTCAGGAGAGGGCAAAGGAGATGCCCATCAGGAGGGTACCCTCCTGTAGCCTCTTTCACACTAAAAACTATGAAGTAAGACTAACAACAGTGCATCTTTATCAATGTGAATAGCCCAGCACTTGTAATACAGTTTTCTCTATTTTACATTTTACATATTTCTCAAAATTAAAAAAAAAAAAACTCTCAGTCCTTGTACTTCCTATTTCACCTCTTTATCAACCTTCACTACAGGGATCCAGATTGGCAGAACAGCACAATGGGTATGCAGAGGGAACAGGAATTAGGAACACTTCAACTCCAGCGTTCACCTGGATTACCAACTAGTTAACAACCTGTGGGCAAGGCAGTTGACTTCTCTCAGCCAGAATTTCCTTATACGTAAAAAAGAGGAAAAAACTGACAATGCCCCACCTATAATCCCAGCAACTAGGGAGGCTGACACAGGAGGATGGCAAGTTCAAAGCCAGCCTCAGCAACTTAGCAAGGACATAAGCCCTTCCTGAGACCCTGTCTCAATAAAAAATAAAAAGGTCTGGAGATGGGGCTGGGGTTGTGGCTCAGTGGTATAGCACTTGCCTCGCATGTATGAGGCACTGGGTTTGATTCTCAGCACCACATAAAAATAAATAAAATAAAGATCCATTGACAACTAAAAAAGTATTTAAAAAAAAAAAAAGGTCTGGAGATGTGGCCAAGTGGTTAAGCATCTCATGTTCTATCCCCATTAACCGCACTCCTCCATAAAAAAGGTATCCAGAGCGTAGGGGTATTGAGGGAGCAAATGACACAATGCCTACAAATCAGCATAGCCATTTGCAGAGCAGTCAGAGTCAGGGCACAGTGGCAGAGCAAGCAAGCGGGGTGGGTGGTGCTGACCCAGCAGCCACTACTGAGCCCAAGCCCTGTCCCTGGAAAATGGCCACCTCAGGCTCCCAGCCCAGAAGAAGCCACATCTCAGTCATCTCTGCATTTCCCATGCTGGATCATCCCTGTTTCCTGGGAGATACTGGATCAATATTTAAATGAAAACTTCCTGCTCAACTATAAGTCCAAGATAACAATAGGATCTCCAAAAAAAAAAAAGAAAGAAAGAAATCACCCACATACACACACCTTGACATTTCTCTCCTGGAATTATCACACACATTAAATATCCACTAAATGCCTACCATGCACTAGTAGTGCTCAAAGCAGGGTTCATGGACCAACAGCCTCC
Source organism: Xerus rutilus (assembly GCA_028644305.1). Taxonomy (NCBI): domain Eukaryota; kingdom Metazoa; phylum Chordata; class Mammalia; order Rodentia; family Sciuridae; genus Xerus; species Xerus rutilus. The sequence continues at coordinate 18,732,209 of CM053416.1, forward strand.
ACATCTCCTGTAAGCGTGTGAGAAATGCATAGCACGGGCCCAATCCAAGTCCACAGAATCAAAGTCTGCATTTAACAAGTTCTATGAGTGATACATTTGTTTGTTTTTGCAGTGCTGGGTATTAAACCCAGGGCCTCAAACATCCTAGGCAAGTGCTTTACCCGTGATTCATTTCCCCAGTCCTATATATTCAATTTAAAGTCTAAGAAATGGACCTAGCCACCCATAACAAGAACTAATTTTGATTTTTCTATTAAAAGGGCTGCCTGAGATTAAATCCTGCTCTACCATTACTAACCAGCCTTACAAACATCAGTCTTTTTATCTGCAATGGATATATAAGTACTGACCCTGGAGTGCTGTGATAACTAAAATATTCTCCATTAGCAGTGCTTAGCACAGCCTCCAGATTGTTCTTCAGTTATTTTCTATTATTAATGTAAACATTTGAAAGAAATAAAAATTAGTGAAATGAAGACATGGAAGGCAGGAGCAGGAGCCTCATCGGTCCCTCCCTTAGGAGGAGAGATGGAGCAGAGGGAAGATGGCCCATGAGACCGCCCAGGCGGGCACACAGGCAGCAAGCAGGGATGGAGAGTGTGCAGTGCTCACCCAGATGAGACTGGCAGCCCCTCCACACCCCACTCTGCTCTGGAATCTGGTGCGATTCAGTTCTTCTTCATCTCTTACAAGGATCTGTGGCTTGGTGATGGTTGTTCTGGTATTCCAGACTATATGTTTATTTTTAAATGTTTCAAATAAAAAAATCAATGTGCATGTGCAGTGCTCACATGGGGGGTTTCTACCTGTTCCTTTTCTACCCCAGGGATGTGACAGAGACACTGAACAGTCTGCGCCCTTCTCTGGGGTTGCCTCCCTCCCCAGACTCCATGGTGTTCTGTACACAGCATCCTGGTTCCCACCAGGGTTGGAACCACCTGTTCCCTCACCTGGGCCACCTCCCACTCCCTCCTGTTGCAGTCCCCACCATGCAGAGTGGCAAGAAAGAGCTTTAAAAATAGCAACTGTGGTGTTATCACACTGCTCAAAAGCATTACTACCACCAGCACATGCTTTTCAGATGCAGGGAAGAGTCTGCTCCCATGAAGACCTGGCCTTCATTGGCTCAGCTCTCAAGTCCAGGCTGCACAGTCTTTCCCTCCCACTCTCTCTCCAGCCACATCAGCCTTTCAGTTCTTCCAACGCCCCTGAGCCCTCCAGCCCAGGCACCTATCCACATGTCCCATCTTCAGCTAGGATCCCCAGTGTGGCCACCACTCCACCATCACCTCCCCTCAGGCAGGGCCCACTCCAAGCTCAGTGACCTGGCGAAGCTGCACCAGCAGAGGCCAGGCCCACCTCAGACAAGACTGTTCCTCTTGAAGCTCTGAGTGCGATTTTGATTTCCTTTGGAATACTGCCACAGCTTAGGAGCAATCTCCAAACGTTAGCTGCGTCTACTGACTCACTCCCAAGCAAACTCTTCCCTTTCATGTATTATGTGTGAGAACTTCTCCCTCTGGCTCCAAGACAAGGTGACCTGGACTTCAGTCCACAATCTCCACTCTGTTCTTCAGTGGTTTTTATTTCTGGTCTCTGAGGAGATCCCTGACTTTGGGTGGTATCCAAGTTCCCATTAAAAATGAATCTTTATAATTCATCCAATGTTTGAGATCTTTTGACAATAGAGGATTTTTTCATTATTCTAGTACTTACTATCACAAGAATTAAAATTACCTAAGAAAGTAACTGTTCTATTATTTAGGAAAGCTTGTCTATGTTGCTGCACTATGATCTCCAGGAGAAAAGGGAATAGATGTGTTTTGGCTTACCACTGTCCTGATTTTTTTTAAATATTTTTTTAGTTGTAGATGGACACAATGTCTTTATTTTAATGCTTTGTATGTGGTGCTGAGGATGGAACCCAGGGCCTCACGCATGCAAGGGAAGTGCTCTACCACTGAGCTACAATCCCAGCCCCCACTGTCCTGATTTTTAATTAATGCCTGACACCGAATAAGTGCCCTGAAAATATTTGTGAAATGAATGATTAGATCACAGCTCAAGTGAGTGAGTGAGAGTGTGTGTGTGTGTGTGTGTGTGTGAGTGTACACACGCGCTCGCAGGGTAGGGTGGGGTTTCTGTGGAGCATCTTGCTGAATAGCAGGCTGATAAAATTTAACCAAAGGCGATATGACAAACTCCGAGATGTTCAACATTCTCTCAGGCACTGCACATGAAAGCCTCCAAGTCTTTGATCAGCAGAAAATGTGGCTCTCCCAGGAGTCTAACATCATTAATCTCTAATGCAGTCTTCACCCACCCATCCTATCCCGGAGTTTCCACATTATTCATTAACTGACATCAGCAGACTGAATTCCTCTGAGGACCAGGGCAAGAGCTCTTCCTTCAAATACTAAAGGCACATTTTTTTTAAAGAGAGGCATAATTTTTTCCCCACACGATTTTGTGTCAGAATATCAACAATCAGCCCCCTGCACCATCCAAACAAAGTGCCTGCTAGATGTCCCTCTTAGGGACTAACTGACCTGCAAATACCAAGAGGCACAGAGTTCAAACAGAGACCAGGTAAAGACTTCTTTACTTATTTCTCCCTGGGAGCAGACTCCTTTATATTTTAATTATAATGTATCATTTGAATGGAAATTACAAAGTTCACTTAAGTTTTCTGTCCTGAGGATCATCCTCAATTTGTTCTTTGCCATCTGGGATCCGCCAGTCTTTCTTCAGAGACTACACACGGAAGGAGGCAGCTGTTAGAAGGTAAATGTTAGAACTCCAGCTGGCTTTCCATCCCTCTCACTGTACCTTAGAGAAATCAACCACAGCAGAATCCCCCCACCTCACCCCCACCAGACAGGGTAAGTTCACGCGCGCCCTGGACAGCTGAGATGCTGGGAATCGGTCTCCTAAGTCCCGCAAAATGTTGGGAAAGTAGATAAGGAAGGAAATAAATGCAGTCAAATGAAGAATGAAATGTTTTAACAAAGAAACTGTTCACAAAGCATGTAAGTATACCATGGAAGCTGTAACTACAGCCCGATGTTACTGCCAGCTGGGCTGTACCCCTCCTCAGGTACAAGGGGCAAGGAAAATGGACAGCATTTGAACTCGGAAGAAAGAGGCATGGATGGGGCCATCTTCCAGGCAGCTGTGATCTTAGGTCAAGGGGACAGTCAGTCCAAAGACATCCCCTTAAAATGGGAGCCTAGGGAATAAAACACCCCAACACCCCGTTCCACTCTCTCCCACTCCTGTGTGCTGCCAGGACTCCCCACTGGTGAAGGAGTTCTTCAAGAAATTTATAGTGTTCATCTTTCTAAGACTAGAGCCTGGTGAAAGAAAAATCCAGTGCACATCTGGAGAATAATGCAGAAGCATCAACACAGCAGGGATCCGTGCCTCTAGGAAGACTACTGAAACACAACTTCTGAGACACACCCACTCCTATGGAATCAGAAGTGCAGCACCAGGATCTGAGGCCCAGACACTTAATGATACACATCTGGGATCAGAAACAGCTATCACTTTTACTTAAAACCCCAATTTTAGCCTTTATTTTATAGCTCTTACTAGCCTAAAAACATTTAAACTCTCAATGCTAAAAGTTTGTCTTCATACATTAGTCAGGTTTCACTGATTACCAAAAGGAACAGGAATGTTCAGCCACCCAGGCTGTTTTTCTTTCCCATGCTCAGGATGGAACCCAGAACCCTAAGCATGCTAGGCAAGCGCTCGGCCACTGAGCTGCATCCCTGCCCCACGATTCACACTTTCTACCTGGGCAGATAGCCACACCTGGTCACACTGGTGCTGCTGTGCCAGGACTTGAGCTACTCAAAGTTTACTGGATAGTACAGAACCACAGATGTGAGCTTCTAGGTACCCAGCCTGGACCCATGACACAGGTCACCTTCAGTCAAACAACTGGAGAGTTTGCACCTAGACATGCACATGAGCCTGGAGTATGAGCCGGCGTGTTCAACAACACATGCTGGTTTTCAACAGAAGACTTGTTCTTCAACCATAGTTAACAAGAATTCCAAATAGTGACACTGACAAATTTCTGGCAGCTTTATTAATGAACTCAATAGCCAAAGACTTATAGAAAAGACAAAGGGATCTCCCATAATCACCTGGCTGGTTGGTCCATAATTGATATCAAGGAATTGTACATTTTTTCCCTACATCAGTTTTAACACCAAAATCTAACCAAAGTCCACCATAAATCGGAGACCACCTAGAGGAGATTAAGCCCAGGGTACTGGAGCTTGCAGTTGGAATCCTGTGTGCATTCTCAGCTTGGTCTTAACAAGTTGGCTGACCTTGGTCAAACCATGTCAACTCTGGCCCTTGGTTTCTTCATCATCAAAGAGTAAAGAACAAAACAAGCAAAAATACCACCCCTAATGCTTCTATTCTATTTCAAAATAGATGTTTTTTTTTTAAATTCTACTTAGGTATACATGACAGCAGAATGCATTTTGATTCATTGTACACAGATGGAGCACAACTTTTCATTTCTCTGGTTGTACATAATGTAGAATCACATCATATATGCAGTCATACAAGAAGCTAGGGCTATGATGTCCATCTCATTCCACCATCTTTACTGTCCCCATACCCCCACCCTTTTGATCAAATTTCCTCCATTCTTCCTGTGTTCCCTCCTCCATCATGGACCAGCATCCACTTATCAGAGAGAACATTCAGCATTTGGTTTTTTGGAATTGGCTTACTTCACTTGGCATGATATTCTCCAACTCCATCCATTTACCTGCAAACGCCATAATTTTATTCTCTTTTATTGCTGAGTAATATTCCATTGTGTATATATACCACAGTTTCTTCATCCATTCATCTATTGAAGGACATCTAGGTTGGTACAGGCACTCTCATACATTGCTGGTGGGACTGCAAATTGGTACAACTAATCTGGAAAGCAGTATGGAGATTCCTTAGAAAACTTGGAATGGAATCACCATTTGACCTAGCAATCCCCCTCCTTGGTCTATACCCAAAGGACTTAAAAACAGCATACTACAGTGATGAAGCCACTTCAATGTTTATAGCAGCTCAATTTACAATAGACACTGTGTTTTGATTAGTCTGTTAGGAAGAGGAAAGAAAGGAAAAAAGAGTAAAAAGAAAAAAACAGTAAATTAAAAATAGTGTATTCACATACATAATCATATAAGTAAAACACCTGCCAATTACAAACTGGATTTGTTTCCCCAAGTCCTACCAGTAGTTTTCATGCATGCATTTCTCACTGAAGTCCTAACAAGGAATATTCTTAACCTACTGTACTGAAGGAGGAGCTGGGCTTGACCAGTGGCCCATAATTATAAACAAGACCTTTAAAACCGCTCACCAGCCAATCAATCGCAGCCCATTTCAGAAAGCACAGAAAATGACAGAGTACTGGTTTTCATGGGGAAGATTATAAAACTGTATATAGACAAAGATACATTTTCTTAAGACCTCCTAATTTACCTGGCTTGGCTAAATTCTATAATGCTAATAGTCCAGAAAGGGTCAGTCCTGAAAGTGATTTAGAGATTTGTAAGCAAAGCAATCGATTCCTCCTTCCTGGGACTATGTACATGTTTATTAACATGATCCACAGCACTTTCTCAGGAACCTGCAGACTTGTCCCTGTGATCTGGGGTCCCCGAAACTCGTCTCTATCCCAAAAGGAGGTAAATTTTATATTTAACCCCCATCACATCTGGAAAACTGGCTTCAAGGGACAAAGACCACCATGGTGCCAAGAACGGAAGGCAGTTTGCAGATTCTTCCAAGAATTGAACAAGAGGAAGGGCAAAAACAACTCTGCAACGTTTCTCTGTTCATGAAATAACTGGCTTTGCCTCCTGTGCTTTAGAACTTGTGATGCACACTACCATCTGATAAGGACCTCCAGCACCCCCCAAGCCTCAGGAAATGCACTCTCCATCCAAGGAGGCATATGTTGCTGCTGTCCCCACCTTCCAGGGAGAGCTGCCAGAGCGGGCTTGCCAGAAGGGCAGGAGTGGCAGCTCCAGCCTAGTTCTAGAGTTTGAAATGGGAGCAGAGAACTCAAGTTCTACAGATGGTTCTGATTCATGCTCAAAAATCAAAAGAACCAAAAACCTCCCCCAGATCTTTTAAGTATACCTGATACAAGATATCCCAGATATTATTCTTTGATCAACATTTCTATCTGCTCAAATGGATAAGCTTCTGAAAGTCCCTTCCACAGAAATTCTGTCTCAGTGAGTCTCAGATGGTGTTCCAGACTGAATTCTATCCCTTCAAAATCCATAGGCCGAAGTCCTCACCACAGAGCATAACCGTGTTTGGAGATAGAACTTGCCAAGGTAACTGAGTTAAATGGGGTCCATTGGCATCTGCCCTGACTCGGTCTCTTGGTAAAGACTGACTGCGGCATGCAGAGCAGCCCAGGAGGGCACAAACGCAGAAGCAGATGGTAAGCAGGGGCAGTGAGAGCAGTCATCGAGCCAAGGAGGCAGCCTCTGGAGAAGCTCAGCCCTGCCACAACCTTGACCTTGACTCCCAGCCTCCAAAACTAGGAAAATATGTTCCTGTTCCTTAAACCACCCGGCGCATGGTACTATGTTGCAGCAATGTTTCTGCAGCTTCTACAGCGACCACGGGGATATACCTATGCCAGCAAATTAGAGAACTGTTCTCCTCACCCTGTCCACACGTGTGTGACCTTCAGAACGGCACCTCAACGTAGCAACCGCAGAGCCAGCGTGAGCCTCTTCACAGAACCGCCAGATAGCCGAGATGCAGATCAAATATAAGCAGCACTGGCCTAAAGGCAGTCCGGCAAATAAATGCTTGCAATATTCCGACATTTCTGTCCACACACATGTAAGTAGATTAATTTCTGCTAAAAGTATGCGTTGCTATTCTGAGGCTCAAGTTCACCTGGGCATCCAGTGTTTTATCTGGCAGCCCAACCACAGCAGCCCCTACAGGTATAAGGGGTATCAGCAGACGGTATCAGAAGGAGCCAAGACTCAACTCTAGTATCTCAAAAGAATTCCTCAGGAATGTATGTTTCTTATCCCCAAATTGAATAATATAACTAGACTCGAAAGAACTGACATTTCCATTAGTTGAAAGAACAGCAAATCTCAGTGACCTTGTCTACTCTTCAGGTACCAAAATTTCTCAGTGGAAACCTCTATATCAATCCTCACCCTTAAAGCCAACAGCTTGTTTTCTGAAAGGAAGCCCTGAGTGCAGACCGGACTGTCACCTGAACAGCCTCAGAAGTTCCATGGGCCCACTTCTTGTGATGGTAACATCTCTCTCCAATGTGAAATGGCATGTCATTCACTTTGTCATTTCTATTTTTAAAATTGCAGAATGTTAGCACTGGAAATACTACCCTCATGATTCTAGCATACACGACAATTAGTATATAGAGAGCAATCGCTAAACATCCGGAATAATTGATCGATGTCCTTTCAAAAAATCTTCCCAAAAAGCAGGCCTGTTGACCTCATTTTCACAGCAGACCCTGGGGCCTGCTGGCACAGTGCTAAGGTACCTTGCTGTGTTTACTCAGCTGGTCCTCACACCAGGCCTCGAAGGCAGATGTTACTATTGATGCCCTTTCACAGATAAGGTAAGTTATTGCCCCAAGGTTCACACAGCTAATAAACAGTTGAGCTGAGATTCAAACCAGGCAAAATATCTCCAAAGTTCTGGCTGATAATTACTGGCCCACCTAACTGAAGAGGCAACTCATGACCCAGGAATAAGCCTGAGGTCTGAGCTGGTATTTGAGCCCTGGCCTGTGCTTACCATCCTTTATGTGAGCAAAGGGGAGGCTTTCAGTGGCTGAGGGGCCAGACAACGATCTCTGTGACTAAGTGACTCAATTGGAACTAGAACACTACAGAACAGCTGCAGTTATTTTTCCACTATATCTACATGGCAGATGGAGAGGAAACACAAATCAATGTCACTTGATAACCCCTGCTTGCTATGATTGATCAACTGAGCCTCCGGCTGATCAGAGCTAGACCAAGAAGAGAAAACCCAGAGTTTGTCACCAGGATACAGGCTCACAGAGAGTGCTGCAGAGCTCTGGAATACCTGAAAGGGGCCACCCACTCAGTAAAGTGCGCTGTGTGCTCTGTGTCAAGCATTCCACACCAGACAGCTGATCTCGGTCTCAACAGAATGACATAAATGGCACTTCACAGTCACCTCTCTGACCACCTTGGGAAATGCTCCTTGCACATGAGCTTACACTGCTGCAGAGGGAAGCCAGCAGCTCAGTCTCTACACCACTTTAGTGTGAAGGGGAAGAGCGAAGGGCTTGGCAACTGAGATCAACAGGCACTGTTGAGACTTGGGAACCTAACGCACAAACTGGTCCTTAAATGGAGAAAAAAAGCAAATGCTGTAAGGGCTGAAAAACCCATCTGGGGAAAGAGAGAACGGGATTGTGTTGGAAGACAACGAGGACTGGCCAGTAACGTTGCTACACATGATAAAGTTGTGCTGGTTACGCAGGGATGTGTGCCCATCTTTACGTGATGTACTACTATAATAAGGCAAAGTATCGCGATGGATGCGTTTTAATTTTGCGCAATTAAGAAAAACAGATCAAGCAAATATGGCCAAAGGTTAACAGGACAAATGCACATGTTAGACAGATGTTGATGTTCCTTACACTAATTTTCTGCTGGTTTGAAATTTTTTCATGATATAAAGTAAACTTGAAAGTTTAGATAGGACTTTTTGCATTCTGCAAATCTACTTGCACAAAGTTCTTAATACTCATTTATTTAAAAAATGCACGAACCAATAAGAAAATATCTAGCCAAGTATTTATGTTGATAATTGAAGGTTTGTACGCAATTGGCAAAGCATCTTTAAAGTTCAATATCTAACGATTAGAAGCCATTAAACAAGTTGTAGCACACATGTACAGCGGAGGGATACACATGTCACAAACACTTTTACACAGGTGTCGTTTCCACAGCCATAAATAAAAATGCTCAAGATAAATTTATTATGTAAACAAAGCAAACACATGTCAACATGCATGCTATGTTTGTCAATGACACCCACTGGAAAAAAAATTATGTATTTAATAATGACCGTACACTCTAGATGCATTGAGGAACTACTTTTCCAGTCCTGGGTCACATTACAGGGTTATTTGATTCTCATCATCATTGTCCACACTGGGAAGTGAAGGACAGAGGAGCTGAGTAGCTTGCCCAAGATGGTACAGCTAGAAGAGGCCACACTAGGATCCATGCCCAGGCCTGTGGGTTTCCACCTGCCCACATGGCCTCCCCCTCACAGAACAGCATGGCTCAACACCAGCACATAACACCGACCAGCTGGGCAACAGGACTGCAGGTAATTCTATTGTGTTTCCTGTAACTTCTTTTCTTTTTTCTGTAATACGTATCACCTGGCTTTTTGTATAAGTTTGGGAACAAATAATTAAGAGATGGGAAGAAATGCAACCAGGTATGGGATTTTCCTGATCTGGGCCAGACATCCATTGTCCTCTGTGTGCCCTGCCACCTGCTGGCTCTGCTGGTACTCAGAGAGGTGGTTCCCAGGTACCTGCTCTAGCTTCTGTGTTGACTTGGGCCTGGCTCCAGAGTCTAGCCCACGCTGTCTTGCAGTCAAGCCCTCTTGCCCCAAGGAACTTGCCTCACAACACCTTCCACCTTGCTGCGAACGTGTTTCCAACAGTAGCTGCACACCAACTCCCCTCTGCTCCTCTCTGTGTGACTTTGCCATGCCCCCATCAAGAGATGGTATCCACATCCTTTCCCCCTGAACAAGGTGAAATGGAGACCATGGCAGCAGTGGCTCTGCAGATGCCCCAGGCTCGCTCATGGAAGATGATACAGCACGTGATTCCTTAAACTCATCAACCATGCTGTGAGGAGGCCCAGGCCACATGCAAGAGCCACACAGGTGTGCCGGCCAAGAATCCTGGCTACAGTCCTAACCAAAGGCCACCATCCAAGGCAAGAGTGAAGAAGACTCTGAGATGACGAAATGGCTCTGACCCAAGCATTATCTGCCTGAAACTACATAAGAGATCTAATCAGGGGGCTGAGGTTGTGGCTCAGTGGCAGAGCGTTTGCCTCGCACGTGTGAGGCACTGGGTTCGATTCTCAGCACCACATAAAAATAAATAAACAAAATAAAGACACTGTGTACATGTATAACTAAAAAATATTTTTTAAAAAAAGATCTAATCAGGAAACGTGAGAGACACCAGAGGCCATTTTATACACCGCTAAGTTTGGGGTACTTTATCATATAGCGAAAGAGAGATAACTGATACAGATTTGGACAGAACACTATAGTTTATAAAGCATTTGACATTAACACTCACGAACATTTACAACTCTGTGGCTGTGGACCATAGATCCTTTTTGCATGGAAACTCACTGGAGTTTGGCTCACTGAAGTTCTGAGACTCCGTGTGTCCATCTATAAAGCAGGTACGGTAATATCACCAATCACACAAGAACGGGCTGCGGGGGGCCTAATATATGAGAAGTCACGAGCACTTCCCCATCTCTGGAGATGCTTCCCAGACCTTGCAGCCACCCTCCTGCCCTTCATCCTTATGTCTGACCCTCAGCATCTCCTAGGGCAAGCTTCAGAACCCATGAGGAACCCCAGGACTTCTCCAGGTCTCCACGGTGCAAGCCCCTGTCATCTCCCTCCTCTCCTAGGCCACTGTCCCAGTGGCCCCTCGCTCCGCCCTTGCCTCCGCCCGAGACTGTTCTCAGTAAAACTCCGTAAGTGGTGCTGTAATCATGGAAGTTCGTGCCCTGGATCTTCTTAAAGTCCCCTATCTTTCTCGTTCCACTCAGAGGAAAAGCGAGCATCCCTGCAGGACAGCCAGGCCTCTTGTGTCATGGGCCTCCTGTCCTCTCCGCCTCGCCCTGCGGCTCCTCCTCTCCCACTCTCCTCTGCCTTCCTGGACGGTCTGCCCCTTCCCAGATGTGCTGGGCCTGCTCCAGCCTCAGTCCTTGGCCTGCGGCTCCTTCTACCCAGGAGGCTTTTTCTCCATGCCCACCATGCTTGGCCCTCTCCTCTCTGAAGATTTGCTCAAATGGCAGTTTTAATGGGGCTTCCCAGGACCACTGTAGTGGAACCTGCTTTCTGTGCCACAGCACCCCCAGTTCCTGTCCCTGCTCCACGCGGCTACAGTGCTCGCTGACTGTCATCTGACAGGCATTTACTCCAGCGAGCTACTGATTCATCCTTATGCACCTACTTCCAACAGAGTGGCTTCCATAAGAACAGAGATTTCTGCCAATTTTATTACTTAAGATCCAGAAACCTCAAGTAGAATCTGGACTATAGGAGGTGTTCAACAAGTATTTGTGAATCATGAATGAGTGCCTGACAAGTGGTAAATCTTCTGAAAGTGCCATCACAGTCATACCATGGGGACTGAAACCCAAGGGGTCTGACTTCTACCTTCACATGCTCATAGTCAGTGGAATAGTAACCTCCCCCACAGCTTGTGGAAGTGACTTTATTTGATAAAAAGGGTCTTTTCAGATGTAAATAAGAATCTTAAGATGAGAGTATCCTGGATTTAGTATGAGCCCGAAGCTCAATGATAGGTATCCTCATAAGAAGAGAAGACATGAGATGAACAAGGAAGACAATGTCCAGAAGGGTAGAGGGATGGCATAATGCATCTACAGTCAACACCACCAAGAACTGCCAGCAGAGCAGCAGCAAGAGAGACTTGGAGCAGACTCTGCCTCAATCCTCCAGAGGGAGCCAGATCTGCCAGCACCTTGGCTCTGCACTGCCGGCCTCCAGAACAGTGAGAAATTTCATTTCTGCTGTGAGCCTTCGGCTGGTGGCCCTAGAAAACTAAGCTATGCCCTACACCCTGAAGTGTCCTTAAACACCAGGCCTTAAACTGGCCTCCAGGTTGGCCCAATGATCTGGTTTGACCTGACAGGCTTCACCATAACTGCACACTCCTCTCCACAGAGACAAGCACACTGGCACAGCCTCTGCTTCATCCTGGGTACCATCTCAGCGCCTTCCTCGGTACAGCCTGACCTCTGGTCTTGACACGTCCCAGTTTGTCCCACCTATGGCTCTGTGTGACTGCTAGGTACCGATGAGGCCCCGTAGTCCTGTCTCTGTGCCTGTATTTCCAGTTCCCCTCTCTAGATCTCCTGGGCTGGATACAGCTCAGCACTCTGAGCCCCAGCCTGTCTGCAGGGCTGACTGGGAACCATCCACGAGGGTGATTTCAGTGCCCCTCCCAAGCGCTACCCAGACGGCATTAATACCCTGCTGGAGGCACCTTAGTTCCTGTAGCCTTTCCCAGTCTGATGTCTACTGTGATGTTTAATTTATGCTGTAAAAAATAAGAGTGCACTTCTTCCTGTGGAAAATGTCTCCATCAGCTAAGAGCTCTCACTGTGGCTCCAGTTCCAGGAGCCACAGCAGAAGAAGGGCAACTTCCTTAGTCCAGAAATACTTGACAATATCGTCCTCTAAGCAGGGTGGCATGAAACCATTCAAATGTCTCAAGACCTCCAGAGAGATTAATGCTCCCTACGCAGACAAGCAGATGAATTCCAAGTCCCTCTCCTTCCTGACCTGCAGATATGGATGGAGGAATAGAAGACTCGGTATATTTAAATCAAATCAGTTAAAATTTTCTTGATTTACCCCTTCAAAGGTGCAGTGAGGTCATTATTTAAGTAACTTAAAGTTATCAAAGCATGACATATGCATGTATGAAAATGTCACAGTGAAACCCATTAATTTGTCCAATTAATGTAAATTAATAATTATAACAAAAAAATTCCCCTAAAAAAATAAAGAACTTGTGCTTCACCTACAAACAGGGATTGGCAGCTAAGAGATGGACTCTGAAAGGTCTTCTGCATCCTGGTGACCAAGAGGCCACACTCTCGTTCCCAGCCTGTGCTAATGGTCAGGTGTTCCCTGCTCCCCGGCAAGATGCACAGTGTGAACACCTCCTCTCACAGTTCTCCACGCACCACTGAGAGGCCAGGCTGTATGTGGACCATAAAGGAGAGGCAGAGTTTTGGAGTCCCAAAGGAGGACTCCCGTGAAGAGGTGAAGGCCAGGAAAACAGCTGCCTGTCTAGACCAAAGGCTTTTCAGTACAGAGGGAAGTTCATTCCATGGACCCAGCACAGAGTGAGTGCTGGTGTGCACCTGGAGCAGGATATGCAGGAAGCCCTGCCCCCGGCACGCCAGATCCTACAGGACAGGGCTTCTACCGTAGCCACTGCAGTCTCTCCAGGCTTCAGATGGCCTGGCAATAGCAAGTGCTCAATAAAAACAGGAGCAAGTCAAACCTTTAGGGAAGCAGGCAAGTGCAGCTGTTGGGAGAGACTGCAGAAGGTGGCCTCAAACGCCAAAGCAACAGGCTTCTTGGGGAAGAGCTAATCTACACCTGAAGTTTCAGATGATGGCAATGGCTAGCACTTCCTGTCAAGTGGAAGGTACTGAGTTGAGCACTTTAGAGTTACTTCTTTATTCGACCCTACCCTCCTCCTACCTACAAGGATAGGGAAGATCAAAGGAGGTAAATAACCGACCTAAGGTTACACAGCTAGTGAATGGCCAACCCAAGAGTCACATACAGGTCTTGGAGGCAAGAGCCTAGACTAACTCTGTGCTATATTGTCACCTTTCACAGTTTAGTAAGCCACGGCCAATGAAAAAGAAGGGCCACCCTAATCTACAGAGCTAGGAAGGAGCATGCAGAGTTTGAAGCTGGCATCACTGGATCCATACCCAGTGCTCCTCCTATAACACCACACTGTGTCCATCACTAGGAAAACCAGGAACTGTAAAGCTTCAGTTCTCAGAAAAAGTGCTTTCTCATCTTGATGAGCTTCCCTTGTGCTGAGAAAGAAGTCGAGTGCCTTTACAGAATAAATTTAAAAATCAAAACAATTCTTTTAGGAAAGGGCAATGTGTTTGATCACCAAGAGAAACAAAAAAGACTCTTATTCACATAAAAAAAGTCAACCCGCTTAAAATATTAATATAGTGTTTATCTACTGCCTTTCTTCCAGGAACTGAAAGAGTTTAATATAGCTCATTAATTCTTGGACTATTTCTGTGAGGGAAGAAAGCAAGCATCGTTATCTATATTTTAATAAGAGGAAACTAAAGCACAGAACAAACTGGAGAGTCGGGAAATGGAGCAAATCTGGATTCCCAGCCAGATGTGGAAAGCATGGTCATTAGGTTGAGCTATGGCTGGGTACTTGCTAAACACAGATCACTTCTGCAGAAACACTGGTTTTGGTTGCATGTAGATGCCCCACCCCACGAGGGCCTTAGGGAAACCTGTGATATAGAGCATTTTTTGCAAAAAATAAATAGGTAATTTAAGTGATTCTCAAATCTGACATCCTATCAATCACTAGAACCAAGAAAACACCAAGTGCTGAGCTTCACCCCAGGGTCTCTGGTTCGGCAAATCAGGGTGTGGCAAGTCCCCAGGAGAGACTGTGGTCCATGGGCCACAGTTTGGGAGCCGCCCTTCTTCAGTGGCCTGCCATTGCATACAGGCCTACAGGGGGAGGCACTCCAACCCCATGAACCCTGCCAGGGATGACTCCTGGCATGCAGTTATCAGTGTTATGACTGCTGATAATTTATATAATTAGTTCCTTTTATTCAATCTTTGCTTTGAAAACAATGGGGCTTATGATAATAATTTTGCACAGTATGTGGCAGACAACAGTTCTGAAATAGTTAGCTACCCTCCTATTTTGTCACGACTCTGTCCTTAGCAACTTTCCCTATGCCACAGAAGCCCTCACTAATGAGGTATCTTAAATTAGGAAATATCCCTCTGGAGAAACTGGGCCGTCCTTAGGGGATTAGCATCAGGCAGAAATCTTAATTATGGGAATGATCATGAACCTCACAGGGCCTGAGACTTTGATCAACAAGGAGTACTGCTTTAGGACATGAACTCACAGATTTGCTGTAAAAGTCCTATTAGCAAGGGTAAGGACTCCAGCTTTGACACATTTCCAGAGTTAAGTAACAAATCATCAAGTTTTAATGATGCTGGCAAGGATAACTACATCTGATGAAGGTGCGTTCAAGAACACCAGTCTGAATTTTAATGAAAGAGCTTTTCCCCTTCTTAGGATGCCTCCCAAAGACACAATGCCAGGGAAATGCTGAACGGCGGCTCGATGAACGTCGCCCAAGGTTCCACAGCTCTTTCAGAGAATTTCTTCCAGAAGTGCAGAACTTGTTCTCTGTATTTTAATCAAGTCACTTAAAATCTTCATTGCTTGCCCCTAACAGGTTATAGTGGAGGCATCATTTAAATGATGTGCTAAACATTCATTTCAAGATTTAACAGGCCTCGTGGTTTATCTGGTACTGTATGTGTGTGAGCAGACGAAAACAGGTTTGCTGGACAGTGCCAGTTCAGAGTCTCACAAATGTCCAGCCCTATGTGCTCTCCCCACCTCTCATCCCCAGCCCTAAGATGGGTACCACTGCAGAGTGCCAAGTTCACATCTTAGCAGGCTGCATGCAAATCAAATTCCCCCCAAAAGTACATAAATTGGGCCTAAATTGTAATGCGTAGTTCCAGCATAGCCGACTTACTTCAGTGGTCTCAATGACACCTCCACATATTCACACCCATTTGTAGTCCCCCCCCAATGAGTCTGGGCTATCACTGGGGTCATGAGAACGTCACTGAAGGAATGAGATGCCTGTTGTGTGCCTAAGTCTTAAAGAGGTACAGTGTCCTCTTCTTTGGCGATGGTAGGCCCCTCGAGAAGGCTGGCTCCCAAAGTGTGGTCCATGTACGACTAGCTTCAGCATCCCTTGGGGGACTGGCCGCACCCCAGATCTGCTAGGTCAGCTACTGTGTAAGCACTATCCTGTAACTGCTACACCGTGCTAATTCCAACTTGTTGTGTGGACAGGCACATGTGGAGAAGAACCAAGACTAAGGCCAAGAAGCCCAGTGAAACTCCAGAAACCAGCCAGCACCACTTTCAGCCATACAGATGAGGCCACCTTGGAAGAGGATCATCCATCCCCAACTAATGTGATTTGGGAGCAAAAATTATTTAAGATGACTATTGTTTTAAGTCACTCAATTTGGTATAGCTTCATTTCATTAAGCAGCAATAGCTAACAGAAGAAAGAAACAGCAACTAGAAGATCTGCCCACTACTGTTCAGCATGTCTAGCCATGCAAAACCTCATCTTGATTGGCCCCTAGCCAGCTCAGGATTATTTCTTGGTCTTTATGTAAAACTTCATCATTACAAACAAGTAGTTGTGTATATGCTTTTTAAAACTGCTTTACTATTCTATGCCCATCTTTATTTGACTTTTACATCAAGGAAGACACCCAAGAGGAAATCTCCTTTTCTGGTGTGAATCCTGATAGCCCAATAATCGAGGGGTGATATTTAATTCCTTCTTGTGCTCATTTCTGTCACAGAGCATTACAAAGAAAATCTGAAATGTACAAAGGTGAAGGCTTCATTGATGGAGTGTTTCCCATGTGCCTAAAGTCACACGCACCTCAGTGCACTTGGGGGCTGAGGATCACAAGCGCAGACTGCAAAGTGATGCAGTCCACCCTCCAGCCTCAGTCACCTGCCTTGGCAGAACTTTCCCATAGGTGAGGGCACAACTATGCACAGTGAACATTTCTAACATTTAGCTTCATGCCATTCATTTTTACCACCAGTCCTTCCAAACTGAGAGGAAGCCACAAGATCCAAATGTATACACGAGCAAATTGTCACTATGTGAATGTTTGTAAGGTCTACTTTTGTTCTCTTTTAAACTCTGAGTAAAATCTCAGATCTATCCAGTTGTAACAGCCTGAGACTTCTTTTCAAAGGGTCTCAATTCTCTCCTCGCCATTTCTCCAGATTCCACACCCCTCTAAGTGTTTCCTCTTCCTAGAGAACGGCAGGCAGTCACGACTGCTTGATAAAGCAAGGAGACCAGAGTACATAGTGAGATTGTGTGCGCACTTTGGCAACGGTGGGGTTTCAAAACTTCTGCAAACAGGTACCTTCATGTCATGAAATGTGTTGTGGGAATTGAGTGCACAGAAGCGTACACCCACAGGGAAAATGAGAATACTGTTTGCACAGAACATTTGCCTTCCGTTGCCTACAGGGAGACGGGGAGGCAAACATGCTGGGAAGAGACATGTGTTGGGCCTGCATTTAATTCTGTGCTTCCTGGCCAAGTTACTGCATGTTGGAACTCAGTTTCCTCATCTGTCCAAAGAGAATATAAATACCTTCTCCATGAATGAAGCAAGGTAAACAAAGTTGGAAAGCACATTGACGTGAACTCCACAAAGAAATGTCATGGTGATATCACTGCTATGATTTTAATCTTTTTAATCATATCTAACCACTAAAACAATTGCCACTGCTGATTATCAGTCCTGCATGCACTACCAGATTCTCATCCTCACTGCAACAGTAGCTGATTGACATTGGACAAGTTACTTTCTCCTGCCTAAGGCTCTTTCCTCCGCAACCCACAAGGAAGAGTTGTGGGATTCAATCAGGTACCTGTGCAGTGTGTTACTGACTCCTTTGGCTCTCCACCCCAGGAAGCTGCATGGGCCCAAGACCCCGAGAGTGTCACAGGGCCTCACCCCGCAGGGAACCCCTCCACCAGTTCATTCCCTACACGCAGCTCCTAGCATGAAGCAGCTACTGGTGGTGCCGCATGCACCACCCCACCCCCAGCCTCAGTACAGCTGGCTGAGCTGCCAGCACAGTGGACAGCTCCCCAGCGCTGCCATCTCCCTCTCTGCGGCCTTCCTGCTTTGATTCTCTAGGAGTTCACTCAGCCCAAGCACAGAGGAAAAGCCTCAGCCAATGGCACATGAGAGCTGGCAGGAAAAAACAGCTCAGCTGCTCATGGAGACACTTGTAATGTGCTTTCTGGAAGGTTCTTCAGATGACTCTGGGAAGACTTGCCTATGGCAAGGACCCGCTGGTTAACAACTCCTTCATTACTCTCTGCTCCAGCCTCCGCCTCCTCACCTATGTATTCACTTGCTTCCTGACAAATAAGACAAAGTCTTCATCTCAAGATCTTCTTGTGGGAGGCACCAAGTAAGACACCATGTGAAGCCTGGGACGGACACTTCTGCCTTGCTGAGATGATCGGTCACCTTGGATATGCTTTCCTGCATAAACAAGTCTGATATTTTCAGTTTCTGTGGTGAAAATCGCCTCATCAGCTCTGTCTGAGCAGCATCTCTATTTTCCATATTCCCCAAATGGCAGAAACCTTAGATGAGTATCTCAAGATACTGGAAAGTGCCCACTGCTCCATATCTCTTATAACAGACAGTATACCTACCTTTGCATTTCCGTGGAATTAAATATTTTGTAAAGACATAAGCATCATCTTCATCTCTACTGTAGGGCGCTCAAAATCCACGCCTGAGCCTCACAGTCCCTCAGCTCCCTCACCTTGTGAAGTTCCCAAGTCCTTTTAGCTCCGATTCTGGATTCAGTAAGCAGATGCACTTTGTGATAACCAGATTCTAGAAAATAGTGCCTGGCTCTCTGCCTGCCTGCATCCAAGTAAGACAGCTGTATGCATAAATAGCTCTGGTTTAAGATGAACTCTGGCAAATGCTGTAACGCAGGTTCAGACGGCAATGTACTGGGTAGAGGAGGGTTTGTTTCCACTGAGGGGATCAGGAACAGCTTGGGCACTGAGCCATTTATAGACTCGGTGTCCTCTCTAAGAAAGAGAAAGATGGCCAATAAAGGCATAAACACTAATATGAAAACTTGCAAATCTGCTTTGAGCTGCACCAACAATCTGCAGCTGCAAGAATGTTTATGTGAGTGACATAGTTCCTCATGACCACAGACAGCTCCTCCAGCAAGTTGTGACAAGCACTTACCCACAAGTATGCCTGATTCAGTACAGAACCATGGGAGTCTGTCCTACCTGGACCCCTTCCTGCTCTCTCCCACCTACTGCCACCACCATGGGAATCTGACCTACCTGGACCCCCTTCCTGCCCTCTCCCACCCACTGCCACTACCATGGGAGTCTGTCCTGCCTGGACCCCTTCCTGCTCTCTCCCACCCACTGCCACTACCATGGGAGTCTGTCCTACCTGGACCCCTTCCTGCTCTCTCCCACCCACTGCCAATACCATGGGGACTCTGTCCTACCTGGATCCCTTCCTTTTCTTTCCTGTCCACTGCTACTATTATCTCACTATTTTTAGATGCCAGTGACTCCCATTTAGACTTTTGTCATCTGTTTTCCCTGTCCCCAGTCACTCATTTTCCTTTGCAATTCACTCTGTTCTGCTGATAAAGTTACCTTTCTGAAGCCTGATTCCAAGCGATACAATGGCATAAGAGCGAGCATGGGCTCTGCTCTGGCATAGCCTGGCTCGAGCTGAGTCTTGGCTCTGTAGTGTAAAAACCACTGAACAAGATGGATGATCCATTTCCAGGGATGGCAATTCCTGCCCACTACCAGTTCTGTAATAAAGTTTTATTGTAACACAGCCACACCTGTTCCTTTACATGCTCTCTCCAACAGCTTTCCCCTTACAGATGATAATTAAGAACTTTAACAGGGACTGTAAGGCCCACAAAGCCTATATGATTTTATGTAAGGAAAAAATTGATAATCCCTTCTCTGTTTCACAGAAGTGCCAGAAGGATTTAAAATAACAACAACATGACAAGAAAACACACTAACTGCTTAGCACGTGTCCACTATTACAATTATCATTAGTGTTTTAAGAGTTTATGTTCACTGCCCTTCATGTGATCAGTGCACTCCATTAGTCAGCACACTCGATTCCTGTATTCAGCCTAAACAGTGCCTAGGTTTCACCGAAGGTGCTCAGTGAGGAGCTCTCTCTGGCCACCACACTGCTTTCCCCAGGAGGAATCACGGTGCTGCGTCCTTCCCACCTCCACCTCCTCCACACCCGCTGGCTGTCTTCTGGATAGTTCTGTGCCAAGGGCCAGTCCTCAAATAACATAAGCCTCAAAGTACGCTCTTGCACCTTCTCTTCCAATTGGGGTCTTCCTCCTCAATTCCCAATTCCTTTTACATTCAATACTACTAACATAGTCTGGAATCAAGCTTGAAGATTTAGAGAACTTTGTAACTTGAAAAACATTAAAATTATAGGCTTTTTAAGCCAGAAGAGAACCATAAATTTCAGCTGACTTATTTCTCCTAAATCCAGATGTTCCTTCTTCATTTCACACATCAATTTGTAGCTGGACTGTATTAACTCTTCCTTTTGCCTTTTTCTCACATCCATCCATTCCCCTCTACAGCCCCCTCGGGTGCCAGCATTCATTCCTACGTCCACTCCCTCCGTCATTTATTCATGTACTAGCATTTACTGAGAATCATTAAGTGGTATGTGCTGAGCAATGTGCTGGGGATGTGCCAACAAATGAGACCCAGTTACAGTAAGTATTTATGGAACCAAACATTCTTCAGGAATAATGAAACCTAAATTCCGACATCAGTGCTCAGATTTAGGACCAGCAACTTCCTCTGCCATGAGCTTCACCATGGTGTGCCGCCTCCTCGCGGGCACAAAGCAGCAGGGCCAATCAGTCATGGACTGGAACCCTGGCATTGTGAGCCAAAATAAACCTTTTCTCTCTATAAGTTTGTTAAGTATTTTGCAAAATATTTAATAAACCAAACATTATATCCAACATTAAACCACACTTGTTTCTGAATACAGAGCTAACAGTCATGTAAGGCATCTCTTAAGTGTGGGATTCCTCATTTCATGGCACAGCATAAAGGAACCAGTCTCTCAAATACGCCAGGAGAAACCTTCTCTGGAGTCCCAGTATTCCAACAGGTCACATGAGGCTACCTCTGTCCAGCTCCCACTCATCTTCCCAAAGTCAGTTCCTCTGAGCCCACCACACAGGGCCTGTGCTCTGCACGTTCCACCTGAGCCTGCTTGCCACGCTCTCCTCCTTCTTGAGTCATGACCCACTCCCAGCGGGGCAGACGTCACGGGCAAGTGGGTTCTCCAGGGCCCAAGGCAGTGAGCAAGGCTCAGAGGTGAAGTATCAATCATTCAAATCATATTGGCCAATCATTAGAGGACATTAGACCAGTCAAAACCAACCTAGAAGTAGAGAAGTGCAGAAATATTCTAGAGCCAGCCAAATGTGAAGCTAGAATTACAGCACAGCCAGCCACCCCAAACCTTAAGTAAACACTGTGAGCAAGGAAAACCCACAGTGCAACCACAGCACGTGCAGATGTGAAGAAGCAGCTCACTCTTCCCAAATGGCATTTCCTACAAATATCCAAAGAAAAACAATCTTCAGCAGCATTGTGAGAGCAAACTAGCTCATGCTGGAGAAGACGCCACGTTGCCAGGTCCGCAGAACACCAAGATAACTTGTGGAATTCCCAGAGACACAAATGTTCCTCCTGAGCTTGTTAATGTGTACACATTGGCACATTTTAATATGAAATACTTTGACATCATTTTATAGGAAATTAGAATGTAAGAGTTCAACAAATATCAAAACTTAAATTTTGGGCTGGGTTGTGGTTCAGTGGTAGAGCACTTGCCTAGCATGTGTGAGGCACTGGGTTTGATTCTCATTACCACATATAAATAAATGAATAAAATAAAGTTCCACCAACATCTAAAAAAATTTTTTAAAAAATTTTAAAAGCTTAAATTTTGAAGCTGAAAGCAGAACATAAAATTTTCTCAAAGTATACCTTAGTTCTATATCCTTCACCTTATAATGTCTCATGAGATTAAAAGGACAAAAAGAAATATGACAGTATTTTATTGATAAAAGAAATTGAAGAGGACACAAATAAATGTAAAGAAACCCTGTGATGGTAAATTGGAAGAACTAATATTGTTAAAATGTTCAGACTTCTCAAAGTAACAGAAATACAGTGCAGTCCCTATAAAAAATTCAGTGGCACTTTTCACATAAATAGGAAAAAAATCCTAAAATTTATATGCAACCACAAAAGACCCCAGACAGCCACAGCAATCTTGAGAAAGGAAACCAAAGCTGGGTTTCTCATACTCCCTGACTTCAATTTCCATGAAAAAGCTGTGGAAATCAACAGCACAGCCCAGGCACAACAGACTCATGGATGAATGGAACAGACCCGGGAGCCAGAAGTACCTCAAGATATATGGTCTAAACATCATGGAGGGAGTCAGGAGTCCTGTGAAGAGAGAAAGGAGGTCAGTGGAGCAGAGGAAGGTGGTGAGGGGCAGGAGGGATGGGAAAAGACAGGAAGAGTGGAATGAAATTGATCACACTCTACGTACATGCATGAAATTGCCACAGTGAATCTCACCTTTATATATGTCTAAAAAGCACGAATTTCAAAAAATTATAAGTAAACAGAAGGAAGAGCAGTAGGGTAAAGGAAAAGGAACAGGATGGGAGGAGGGGAGAGAAAGAGGAAGCACAGGGGCCTGAACTGGAGCAAATTATATATGCCATGCTTGTGTAATCATGTCCAAACGAGCCTCAACATTATACACGACTGCCATGCGCTAACAAAAGGAAGGGGACCGAGAAGACATAATGGGCAGGGGGCAGTCTCTTCAACAAGTGGTGCTGGGAACACTGACTGGAAGGGAAAAGAAAAGGAAATGACCCCCTCCCTCAAACCCTACCCAAAAATCAACTCAAAGTGGACCATAGATCTGAACGTAAGACCTGAAACTGTGAAACCAGAAAGTAGTGGGAAAGCTCCTGACGCTGCTCTTGGCCATGAGCTTTCGGGTAGCACAACACACACACCAACAGCAAAAGTGAAAATGTTCATGTGCAACTGCATGGACTCAAAAGCTCTGCACAGGAAAGGAAGCAATCCACAAAGTAGAAAGGAAGCCTGCAAGCTGGAGAAAAGTCTGCAAACCAAACAGCTAAGGGGCCAACATCCAAAATGCCAAAGGACCTCACGCAACTCCACAGCAAAAACATCAAGAACCCCACTGAGACATTGGCAAAGGACCTGGAAGGACTTTTCTCTAAAGATGACACACAAATGGCCAAAAGGTCTTAAAAAATGCTCAACATCATTACTCATCAGTGAGGTACCACTTCCTGTCTGACAGGATGGCTGCTATCCAGTGCTGGTGATGGGGGAGCAATGGGACCCATGTACACAACCATTTGGGGGAACACTGTGGTGTGTCTTCAAAAATCAGAAATGGAAGTACCATGAGAAACTAAAGCAGCAGCGCAGAGACTGCCCGCACCCCACGTTCTCTGCAGCATCAGCCATCACTCACAACGGCCAAGAGAGGGAAGAACCAAAGCATCTGTTGATGGGTAAGCTCATGGAGAAGCTGGGGGGGAGACGTAGGCCAAAGGCCACCAAGGTCACCTCTGCAGGATGAAGGAGCCTTGAGATCAAACGTACAGATGAAGGTCGAAGTCGACGATCTCACATTACGTACTGAAAAGCTGCAAAGAGAGTGGGTTTGGGGGGCCCTATCACACACTAGAAGAAACTGTGAGACCATGGGTACGTTGATGGGCCAGACTACAGGAATCATTTCTGTATGTAACAAAACGTTATGCTGCACACCTTAAATGTATGCAGGAAAAACAAAATAAATATCGGCTGCTTTGTGGCAGTATAAAAATACTAAGTGCTGGCCCTCGGTTCAACTTCTTTTTCTTTTCTTTTTTTTGATGATCTGAAGTCTACTTAATATTTTTCCTTCTTTTTCTCAAAGGAGAAAGAAGAGAGAGAAGAATATGGATATTAAAAACCATTGAAATTCCACAACAGAATTATTCTGAGAAAACAGTTTTTGGAAAAAGTAACTTGTCTTTCTGAAGCAACCAGACATCTTTGCTTTCATGGCTGAGGTTTTATAAAGAATCCAGAATCAATGGGCTAAAAGGATATTCCATTTGTTCTCCTAAATAACTTCAGTAATTAAGATGCCTAAAATATTTCATAATCTGGGGCAGGTAACAGTCTAAGCATTCCCATGTAAAGTAATAATTTAGTATCCAGAGCTATCCACCCTTCTGCTACTACCTAAGTTAAAAATAGAGCCAGTCCCTGGGGCAGGACAAGGAGGGGAGAGGACGCTGCAGGGAGCCAGCTCTGTGTGAAGAGGGGTTCCCCAGGACACAGGGCTCACCTCAGGGAAGCCTTCAGGTGGTGTTCTCTTGAGACTATGGGCTGGAGGTGGCGGTAGGAGGGTTGGAACCCGCCCACACACACTCGTGGGCTGAACCACTGAGATTCTGAGGTCCCTTTTATAGTAGCTCATGTTACCTGACGTGAACAGAGGCCCAAACTGACCATGTGGCCAAAGTTCCACAGGGAGCTGAGGGCATCACACCCTGGGCTCTTTCCCCCTAGAGACTGCAATTTATAAGAGACATCACCCTTTTCTTCTTCATATTCTTTTAAAACCAATTTGCGAAAGGTCCCTGTTTGCAGGTAATGGTTTGCTTCCCCTCAGAGCTTACCTGAGTTGAATGCACGAACTTCACTAAATGACCATGACATTGAACCAAGTCATTATATAATAAAATCACAGTGGCAACTATTCAGAACATTTAAAGCAACTCCACAGATAAGTGAACCTGCAGCACCTGCAGATAAGTGAAGTCGCACTGCTGAGGCTTTCTGTATCTGCCCAGCAACCAGCAAGGACAGCCTGACATGCCTCAGAGGGCTCTCGGCCCCCCCACGAAGGAACTTTGCGTCCCTCTGCCAGTGCTTCCTCCCCCACACCCAGTGTTCTGCTCTAAATTTAATTATATAGGAATTTCTTCCTTTAACAACCTCACAATGTAGGGCACAGTGTCTTTAAATACAGTTCTAAATAGAAACCCTAATAAATCACTGTGCTTTGGACAATAGCCACGTCTCCAGTGTAAATTGGAATGGAAGATAAATGATTCTGCAGAGGGCAATCACCTAAACAAGTTTACGCTCAGTAACAATGACAACCGCAACCTGGCCTGGAGGGAGGTAATGGAATCTCCACCTGAGCTGGGAGGCCATTCTGTCAGATGAGGTCCCGTCCTTCCTGAGAACCTTCCTGTAGGACTCATCTTGACCAGGGTCAAGGGTACCAAAAGCAAAGACCAAGAAATGGAGACATTAGGAGCTTTTTTTTTTCCCATGAGGCAAAGACCAGGTTAGAAACCTAACAATTCATCTCTAGGAAGGGAAAAGTCAGCAAACAAAAGGCAAGAAGAGGGACAGTCAGATTTAGGAGGGACAGGGCAGCAAAGAGCAAAGCAGTCAGAGGAGCAAGAATGATGCCTGGGCAGGAGAGGAGGGGAAAGTGGAATCCAAATGCCAAAAGCCCGGCTCAGAACAGGACCCTGGCCAAGGCCTAGTCTCCTTGGACTATCACTACACATTCAGAGTCCAGGATAATGCCAACAGGCTGGCCACACACATTTGTGGAAGGAAGGTTGAGAAGGAAAAGGCTGGAAAAGAAAAAGGAAAGAAGAAATAGTGAGTACCCTGCTATGCTGAGCATGTCCTTAATTTTTGAACAGCATGACCCCAAAGTGAAGCCATCCACTTTACCAGACAATGAGCAGAAGAAGGAGCCATAGACCTCAATACTCGTGGGAAACCTGGCAGTATTAAACATTTCCAGGGGGAGAATTCTCAGGACGATTGCTGGCTACATGCGGTTTTCTCCTTATGCACTTCAGAGCCCCACTGGCAGGTCAGATGCAACTCCGCTGTTGTAATAGTCATCCTAACAATACCTGGGTAACCTGACTCCCTGGCACAGAGATTAAAGTACAGACTGTCACTCCACATAACAGCGCTGAAGCACATGAAGCCAGGGAAAGTCGTTTAATTCTCTGGTTCCACCCACTAGCATACCCTCCTATCAAACTCTCATGAAACATGACTGTACAGTTACTTCAGTTCCTTGGAAGGAGGAATTTCTGCAGTTGAACTAGTAGAATGATGATGCGCAACAGACAAGAGAATTAGCCCAGGATGGGTACATCTGCTACTTAATCTATCAACCAGCTGGCCTTGCAGCAGTACTGACATCCTCACCTGGGCTCTGGCAGGTGGTCAACAGAGATGCTCACAAATAAAATCCACTGGGGGGCTGGGGTTATGGCGCAGTGGTAGCGTGCTCGCCTAGCATGTGTAAGGCACTGGGTTCGAACCTCAGCACCACATAAAAATAAAATAAAGATATTCTGTCCACCTACAACTAAAAAATAAATATTAAAAAAAAAATCCACTGGTACCTTTGATAAGCTTACAAGCATGCATTCCTTACTATTTTTGACGTATTTATTTTTAAAGGAGGAAAAGTTTATTTGGTGCTGATGGTTTCAGAGGGCAGTTCACAGAAGGCCAACTCCATTGCTCTGGGCCCAGGTGAGGCATGGAAGGTGGAAGGGTGTGGAGGAGGAAAGCCAGCTCAAGACACCACAATCCTTAAGCAGAGAGAGAGCACCACCCAACAGGATCAAAATATAAGCCACAAAGGCATGCCTCCAATGACCCACTTCCTCCAGCCACACCCTACCTACCCACAGTTACCACATAGTTAATCCATTCAAGTGGATTAATGCACTGATTAGGTTAAAACTGGCATAACCCAACTGTTACAGCTCTGAACATTCTCTCACACATGAGCTTTTGGTGGACACTTCATATCCAAACCATAACATTCTGCCCTTGGTCCCCAAATCCTCATGCCCATCTCATGTTGCAAAATATAGTTAGTCTATTTTTAAGGGTCTCCATAGTCTTAACAGTTTCAGCATTACCCCAAAGTCCAAGATCAAATCTCAGCTGAGACACAAGACAAAACCTCAGCACGAACACTTGTAAAAAATCAAAAGCAAGTTACATACATCCGACATATAAAGGCACACAGTAAACATTTTCATTTCAAAAGGAAGGAATAGAGGCATTTAAAAAAAGGATGGGACCAAAGCAAGACTGAAATCCGGCTGGGCAAACAATTCCTCTAGCTCCAAGTCAAGCATCTGGGCACATGGCATTGTGATATTCTCTCCAGAGAGCTTGTGTAACTCTGTTCCTGTGGCTTTGCTGGTGGAAGCCCACATGGCCTCTCTCAGCTTGTCTCTACTCGATTCCTGCAGCTTTCCTTGGCAGATATTCTAGAGTAATGACAACTCTTCAGCTCTGTAGTTTTGGTTTCCTTCTTATATCTCCACACATTGCCCTCTCAGGGGAAGCCTGCAAAGGACTCCAACTGTGGGCCATTTTCCTTTGAAGTCTTATTGGAAGCCATGAACTCCTAAATCCAGCATCCTGTAATCCTGCATAACCAGCACCACAAGGTTGATGCCAAGGTCTGCCACCATCTTGAGCAGTAGCCAAGTCTCCAGGGACCAGAGCTGTAGTAGTCTCAGAGTTCCTTGGCACCTAAGCATGGTGAAACAACTTCCTAGGCCTCACTGTGTAAGCAGGGTTCCCTGTGTCTTCTCAAAGAAATTTTTAGTTTTACACCTTAAGCCTGAGATAGGTGTGGTCCTGACAATTCCTGAGATGTCCTTAAGCCATTATTCATATTGATTCTGGCTAACATATTTAGCATTTCTTCAGTGGCTATTATCCCTTTAACAACCACACTTTCCTTAGCCCCAGTTTTACTTGGAAAACTGCAAGATTTCAAATCTTTCTGCTTTTCTTTATTCTCCTGATTATCACAGTAAACTTGGCTAAAAGCTGCCAATAATACCTATGCCACTCTTGGAAGGCTGTGCTGCTATGACATTTCCTCCACCACACTAATCAATCCATTACCTTTAAATTCAGCCTCACAGAAAGTCTCAGGACATGGGCAAAATATAGCCAACTTCTTAGAAATAACATAACACAAATACCTCTAGTCCAATTTCTAATAGAGCTCCTACTTTTCTTCAGAAAACTCATGAGCATAGTCTTTACTGTCCACAGTCCTATTAGCTTTCTGGTCTTCTGAGCTCCCACCACAATCACCCATTAAGCTCTGTTTACAACAACCTAAAGGTTCTCCAGCTTGCATCTCTAAACATCTCAAAATTCCTCCCACAAATTCCAAAAAGCTCCAAAAGCTTCTGAACCACATGGTCTGATTAGTCACAGCAAAGACCCAACTTCTGGTACCACTTTGTGTTTTAGTCAGAGTTTTCATCACTGGGACTTTTGAGGTGCTTTATAATGGCAACATAGTTGGTCAGACACTGCTAAACAGGGTAGGGGAATAGCTGAGGGAACCAGTTCTATCCTCAGAGAGACCCAGGTAAATTGGGGAAGGTAAACGTTCTTTGGTGTTGAACAAGTCACTGGCCCTCTCTGTGGCCTGTTCCTTAACCATAAACCAAGCATCTCAGACCTGAGAAGTTCAAGGCAGGGCTCTTTGGTTGCCATCCTAATGCTTGTGCTGCAGTCCTGTCCATGTAAATACATTTCTCTGTGCCCAGCTAAAACTGAGCATGGAGGAGTGACCTGTGATCTCCCTCTTCTTACTTCTCCCCAGTACTCAAACATCACCAAGTCCTGAACTTATTTCTCCAAAGTAAACTTCATTTCTAAACACTTCCCTCTACTTCCATTGCCATGACCCTGACTCATACCACCATCACCTTTAAAGGTTTTGATAGCTCCCTTCCTGGTCTGCTTGCCCCATTTAAACCTCAAATTGGAGTATGCCACTGCCTCCTCAAGGCCTTTCAGTTGCTTTAATTCCATTTCCACTCATTTAAACTCCAGATTCCCTTATAGGAATTTTGTATATTCAGTTAGTGCCCACATCTCTGACCCCATTCACAGGCCTTTCCCCACCACTCAGGGCCAGGCAAACTCTTCTCCTGCTCCGCAAACATCAAACATTTCCCCATCTGAGACTTTTCTGCTGTTGCTCTTCCTCTGCCTAGAGTGCTCAGCAGATCAGCTCACTCTCCTCCTTCAAAGCCCAGTCATTCTGTGCACCATCACTAAGGGCCTCCTGTTGACTGTGGATCCCAACCATCTCAGTCCTCTCTAGTAATCACCCCTGTCTGTAATCATCTTATTTAAATGTTTGATAATCACTTTGTTGCCAGCATGAGACATGTAGAAGGCATTTGATCATTACCTTTTACCAAATGAATGGTGGAAGAGAGTGAGAGAGGAGAACTAGATGGTTTGCACTTGTAGAAAAAGGATTCTCAGGGATAACTTTGACTCTACACAATTTTTCCCTAATATATTTAAAACCCAATTTCTAAATAAGAGATAATTCCACTGCAATAATTTAACTGTACAATGTCATTTAGGCTCAAGTAGAAAGCTAATGACATTAAAATATATAAAAGGCAATTTTTTCCTTTTTCTTGTACTGGGATTGAACCCAGAGTTGCTCTACAACTGAATCCTATCCCCAGCCTCCTTTTCCTTTTTTTTTTTTTAATTTGAAACAGGGTCTTACTAAGTTGTCCAGGCTGTCCTTGGACTTGTGATCCTCTTGCTTTAGCCTCCTAAGTAGCTGAGATTACAGGGATGTGCCACCATGCCTAGTTTCATTTTTGAAAGAATAGAGTACTATGAATATTACTATTATATTTTGATTGCTGGTCTGTCTGCTTCTATCAAATTCTGCTATATAACATAGCAATCAGCATCCAGTGAGAGGCTAATGGTTTGGGAGGCACAGAACAGAATAGGGTGTACTAATAAAGACCCAGACTCTGCTTCTCTCTGCGGCTCCACCCTCAGGCTGACAGTGAGGCTGCCATCACCCCACCTAACAATGTCCTTAGACAAGAGAGGCCATCTTTCCACAAGTTCCAACCAGCAGCCCCTCTGCCTGAGTCACCAGCAGTTTCCTGAGCAAATTCTTTTGTCTAGACTGTCCCAGGCCTGGGTCCTGATACCAGTTACTACCAGGGAGAAAGGAGAGAAATCAGATCCATCTTGGAGCAGGAAGACAGGCTCCCTTTCCTGATGCATCTATTGCTACAAGGGGTGGGGGGGTATGTAAATTCTCAATGGAAAACCAGGAAGGAAGGGGCAAATGCTTTCTGGAGAGGAAACAAACTATATGCACATTTGTGAATTAAAGGCTTAGGACAGGTGGGGCACTCAGACAAAATTTAAGGAAAAAAAACTTCAAAACCATTAATTGCTGTTTTCTTGGGGATAACAGTACACACTAATCTAACAATAAATAAAATTCTAGAAATGTAGACAAAGAAAAACAAGTTTCAAACCAAGGGAAAATAGGGTCTTATCTGAACTATTCTACAGATTTTTTTTACTTGACCTAAGATTAGGTATTATGTGTTTTCTAGTTGGATTTTTGACAATCAGTATATGTAAGTATTAACACCAAGACAGACACAATTAGAAATACTGAACGAGGCAGTAAGTCTAAATTTAGCTCCTCTAGAAGTTTGGAAGCTAACCCAGAGCATATGTGCTATATCAATGCACAGCCCAGCCTTCATGAATATCATCACTCAGTAAGTCAAACACCGATACCTAAATATAATGAAAACATGTAAACATAACCCATTTGTACAACAGAAATTCTGAGCAACTGGTTAAGTGCAGCAGTGTTTGAAACTAGTCATTAGCACCCTGCAAAATGTGGTTTGAATCCTTGCTCTGGGACTGCTAATGGGGTGATCTGGACAGTCTGTCAATCCTCCCCTAGTTCTATCTCCTTACCTGTAAAATATACCTGTCACACTGGGCAGTTGTTAGGGTCAAATTAAATGAGCCGATGCCTGTAGCCACAGTCACTGGGTCTGTGCACTGTGAGCCAAGCAGTCCCCTCTTATCCATGGGGGACATGTTCCAAGACCCCCCATGAATACCTGAAAGGCGGGCTGCACTGAGACTCACACTAATTTCTTGCCACATACCCACATACACATACCTATGATAAACTTTATACACTAAGCAGGTGAGAGATTAACATCAGCAATAATAAAATGTAACAAAGGCCAAAATGCTTTGTGCTGTTACATGAATGCCCCCTCTTTCTCAAAATACACTATTGTACTTCGTTTTTGCTTGTGGTGATGGCAGGGTGCCTGCAGGGGAGGGAGTGGGATAGTGTGAGTTTCCATCGCATTACTCAGAATCGGGCACGATTGTTCATTTCTGGCATTTTCCAGTTCACATTTTCAGACCGTCGCTGGCCGTGGGAACTGAAGTGGCAGGAGACAGCAACAAGGAAGCACTGTCCTCCGGGAAGGCTGGCTACTCTCACCATTGTCACCACGACTTAGCACTGCGTGAATCTGATCTTGGTCTTGAGGAAGTCAGGGTACAGAGGGTAGGAAAGAGAGAAGCCAGCTGACGTAATCTTGCCACCCTCAGGAACTCAGCCACAAGCCACAGGGTGGGGGAAACTGCAGGAGGCACCAGATGGCACCTCACAGCATGGCACACGGAGCAGCTGTGATCTCCCCTCACTCCCAGCCCAGCCCACCTCACACGTGCCTTCCTTTAACAAACAGGGAAACCAAGGCCCTGGAAATTAGGTACCTAAATCCTCCAGAAGTGAGATCCCTGTTCTCATTTGCTATGGAAAATTAAGGAAAGAGCACATGCTTAGCACATTATAGATGCCCCATGGACAGCTGCTGAATAGGGATGATGGAGCGAAAATAAATGCATTAATAAAGGTATCTGCTAAAAGTCTGCCTAGTAAACAGCAGGGATGGGACTGGAGAAGGACTCGAGTATCCTATTCCCCCATCGTCTGGGAACATTTCAGTGGTGTCCAACTTATTTTGTGAAGGAATTGTGAATAAGAAGACTGGCAAGGAGCATCTCTGAGTCCAGCAGTCAGAAGCTCAGAGGACCCCAAAGAATTGATCCAGTACGTTCTACCAGTCAATACCACAGTCCAGAATGCAGGTCTGTGTAGCCTCATTTCTCCTCCAATTTCTCTGAGACCCTGGGTAAGCAAGTCAGTCTCCCTCTACCGCCTGCATCTACCACAAGGGCATAAATAAAATCTTCATCTCGGAGAGTCGTGAAGATCGAACTCAACAATGAATGGAGGACCTGTCTTTTAGAACACTGCTGCCTTTCCTTTGGGATCCTCCCCTACACTTGAGCCTAGGCAACTCAGCTCTGCTCCTCCTCCATCAGACACTTGGATATCTTCTTTTTCAGCTCTGGTATCCATGCTCTCATGAGAAAGGGGCAGCAGGAATCACTGCTCTGCCGAAAACCTCGCAAGAAAGCAACCACCTCCCACATCACACCATGCTGCAGACCCAGGAGAACATCTGGGATCACACGCCCATTAGCCTAACACTAAGGACTGGCCTGAGTGTCAACATTCATAATTTGTGGGGTCCAGTAAAAAGTTAAAATATGGGGCTTCTTATTCCAATGCATTAGAATTTCAAGACATTAATAGCAAAGCATTAAACCCAGTGTGGGACCCTTCTGAGCATGCACACTGGCTGTAACACTGAAGCCATCCTGCTGGTACTGTAAGCATCCTGTTTCCCAATTTCCCATATTCCTTTAGTGTGAGCATGTGCATACATAATGCTACACACACACACTACATAATGGGGACTATGTTGCTATAAATTTATTGCCTATATAATAATCTTTTGGCTATTTTTGCCCCAAATTCATGGCAGATGTTTCTCTTCCCCTGATCTTTGCATTAAATTTGTTTTACATTCTAGAATACAGTTACCTGGATTAGGATTTTGATTTCACCTCTTTAAAGCCTGTATGAAAATAGGCAGGATGTTTAACTTCTCTTTACCTCTGTTTTCTTAACTGAAAATTGAGGATAATGGTAAGAGCAACATTACAGGCCTGTGGATTAAATGAGCTGATAATTTAGCAGTTTAAGAATAGCATCTAATACAGTGGTTCTCAAACCTGGCTGCATGTTAGAATTGCCTGGGGAGCTGCTAAAATTTCCATTGCCTGAGCCCCACCATGACTAGTTGAAGCAGTCTTCAGGGGTGAGGCCAGGACATAAGCAATTTTTTAAAAAGTTGGTCTGGGGATTCTAATGAGGAGGGTTGGGGACCACTAGCCTTGTGTATGTAAGTGTTCAACAAGTGTGGGTAAGTCAGTGTAATGCAGCTTAGCTAAGCACAGTAAGATGTTGTGCATTTCTGTTCTGCCCCTGGATCTTCTTTGCATCTGGCTTCTTTCTCCCCCTCCCATATGCTTGATCCAGCATGTACCTGCAACCAATGTGAATCAAAACCAAACATGTGTCAAGGTGCTCCCACTGAGACAAAGGTGCCTTTGAATGCAGGTCTCCTGGTTAATCTAGAGATGAGAGAGGAAGTGTCAACTTCCCCGGCAGGGGTCCTTCCTTTGATATCAGGGTGGTGATATTCCAAAAGCTCTGCACACTGCAGGTTCGGGGAGCAGAAAAATTTCAGTCAAGTCACCAGAGATCCCTAAATAATGCAAAGCAAAGAGAAGCAAAGCAGTATGAAAATGTTAATTTCTTGAGCCTGTATTGCTCTCTCAGTAGGGATAATCGTCTTTCTGCAAATGTCCTTGTGTCATATTTATGATGGTGACACATCCATTATGAATACAGGAGCTCATTTGCAATATGACCTGACAAATATTGAATGTTCTAGGCTACATTTAATTCCAAAGTAACTAAAATCTTTTGTGTTTCTTAGTAACCGGAAAGGGTTTGGATCACACAAAGCTTAAAATAGTAAAGCCTTTGTGATTCGCCCTTCATAGTCACTTCTCTGACCGAGATCTGGCCTGGGTTGGGGAGACAGAGGACAGTTGAACCAATTAGGTCTCAGGGTCAAGTGTAAGTGACTGAGACTCAGGATCCTTTGTTGGAGGGAAGCTGAGCGAGGCAGTTAGTGACAAGTTGCTTCCCCTCTGAAGCCTCAGCCTCTCCTCTAGCTCAGGGCACAGAGTCACAGACCAAGGGCTGAATTTACAAACTCAGGGCTCAGAGGCTACTTGAGCCTTGAGGAGGGGGATCAATTGACGGTTTTGTCACTGTTGTTTCAAGGTTCACACAATGATACTTTGAAAAGATACAAGTTGATGACCTGTAAAAATCAGGAAGTTCCATGTGGGGTGTGGTGGCACACTCCTGTAATTCCAGTGCCTCTGGAGACTAAGACATGAGTTCAAAGCCAGCTTCAGCAACTCAATTAAACCTTGTCTCTAAAAATCAAATACAAAAAGAGGCAGAGGATGTAGCTCAGGGGTTAAGCATCCCAGGGTTCAATCCCCAGTACAAAAAAAAATCAGGAAGTTTCATATTTTAACAATGCACATTTTTAGCTTCTCTCCAAATACTAGAACATTTGTAAACGATGAGTCTGCTTTCCCATGGGCCCAGATAATCCAGGCAAACTTACTTCTGAAAAAGGAAACCATCAGAGTGGATCCCTTTTGACATAACGTGGCTCCGCCATGAGTTCTTGCATGTCTGGCTGTGCCACACACGCACTTTCCATTCCAACAACCTAGAGGGCTAACTCAGCCAAGAATACTCCCCGTAGTCCCTGCTCAGACCTGACAGCTGACTCTCATCAAGGCCAAGTGCATGTGTGTAGACCTTCAGATGCTTTCCTGCACCTCCAGCCACCTCTGGCAGTGCCTATCCCTGATTTGGTGCCCTGTGTCCCTCTCCCGGCCCTGGCAGTAACTGCAGTTCTCCAAACTATAAAATCTTCATTTGTCATCATCTGTCTCCTTAACAGATGACATAGGCCAGGAGCTTCCTGAGCACAGGACGCTTGTCACACTCCATCATACAGGCCAATGAAATGCATGGAGCAGGCACTCGATAATCGTGTGACAAATTGGATCACAAACAATGTCAATGTAAGGTCATTCGTTATTGTTTGAAATAGCCAAAAATGGCAAATAATCCAACTGTCCATCAGTTGAGTTTGAATGAATCATTACAGTTCCTCCACACAATGGAATACTCTGACACTATTAAAAATGATTTAGATCTGTATTTGGTGATGCAGAAAGATGTTCAGGGCATAAAAGAAAGCAATTGTCAAAACCACAGACAGAAGATTATTCAAATATTTTAATAGATATTTCTATTATACAAGAGATCTGAAAAGATATTGATTTTATTCACTGCATAAATATTTGCTGAATGCCCCCTAAGAGCCTGGCACTCTTCTAAGAGCTGGATCTGTGAGATTAAACTAAGCAAAGTTTATAGGAACATGGAGTCAACATTCTAGTGGGAAAGAAAAACCATAGATAGGACGATAGTAAGTGCCACAGAGAACAAAGCAGAAAACTGAATGAAAAATACAGGACCAGTGAGGGGAACATGTCTGCATTAAATAAGGTAGTCGAGAAGCAACTCTCGGATGCGGGATAACTTCCCCCTCAGAAGCCAGAATGAAGCCAGAGAATGAGCAGAGGCATCTGGGGAGAGGATCCCAGGAAGAGAGGAGATGCTTGTAGCCCAGTGCTTGTCTTCCAGGTACAAAGGCACTGGACTACAAGCATCCCCATAAGCAGGTGGAGAGAGTACCAGGAGACAAGGTAGGGGTTGGGATCTGAGGGTTAGTGTGAAGCCACTTTATTTAATGCACTATAGGAAGCTGTGTTTTTATTCTGAATAGAAAGAGAAGATTGACCCGTTTTAGAAAACTAATAAGAACTTGGTAACAGATTTTCATCCAAGAAACCTACCAGACCTCCACACGGGAGGCAAACAGTTGGACACATAATCCAGAGCTCAGGAAGCCTGTGAGGCACTTAGATTTGGGATCACACATAAGTGGTAAGGAGATTCATTTCCTAGGTGGGTAGAATACTTTGAAAATAAACAGAGAAGTCAAAGGGTTTGAGAGTGAGCCCACTATGCTTCATGGGGTCTGGAAGACTGGGAAAGGTAGGCCTGGGAAACTGAGGAAGGAGAACAGAGCAGAGAGACAGAAAAAGTACACTGCTCTCAGAGTGCCAGAAGGGACAGGCCATCCAACTGTGGAGAGGCTGAACAAGAGGAGCCCTGGGCTGACCACTGCACTTCGTGGCATGAAGGTCCCTGGAAGCTTGAGTAGAAGCACTCTTGGAAAAACATAAGGACGGAAGCTGGAACAAGAGAGCAAGAAGGTAGGGCTCACAGTGGTCCCTCGAGTCTCTCAAAGCCTGTTCAAAAAGAAATGTAAGACAAATTGAAAGGCATTCTAGAAACAGCTGGCCAGCTACCCGTACCAAGAGGTTGATGCTGTGAGATAAAGACATCCCAGGTTAACAAAGACCAGGAAGATGTGACAGCTCAGCTCCATGCATGACTCATGACTGCCCCAGGTTGGGGGAACTGTGCATACAGATGAGAAATGAAACACCTGCTAGACCTTGAATAGGGACGGTGCTTTAAATATAGTGCTGGGTCAGTGGGTGATGATGAGTGCAAGTGTCACTCACAGTTCAGGAAGTGTAGTAAGCACACCACACACCTGCAGGCACCGTGTATACGTGAAACACGGGCAGATCAGACAGAACACAGACCATGCACAGACTGAGCCAGGGCTTTGTGGAATCCTTGGCGTGACTTACAACCTTTCTGTACGTTTGAGTTTATCTTACAGTGAAACATTTGTAACAATATGAACACACATTTCTTTCTAAGTATTGAAATAACGAATATTTTTCCTTTCTTTTTATCTCTATTTTATCCTTTTTTTTCCCCAAAAAACATACAAGGACCAATTGTGTAAAAAATATAACACATTTAAAAGATGAAAAAGTGTATTAACATTTTCAATCACCCAAAAGGGAAATATTTTAATGATTTGGGTAAATATTAATTTCACCAAAAATTTTTATCAATTTTTTTTAAATTATAGAACAAGTTTCAAGATAGATCTTTAATGGGGAGATAATACACAACATACATTTTGTGGCCCAATGTTCTTATATCAAGAAAAGAAAATGAGTAAGTTGGGATACTGCTTTCAGTATTTTCATATTAACTATCGTGATAAAACACCAAACCAATTGTTAAGTTGAATTTCCCCGGCTTCCTGTGGCACAGCTTCCTGGAGGGCTTGTTACTATCTGCACGTCTTATGGGTTGGCCTGACCATTCACAGAAGAGAAAACTGAGACAGTAGTTCCCTATGTCCTTTCTTCTCCCTGGAAATTCCTCCAGGGAATCCTGAGCAAGAAGCAGAAACATAGGAATCACAGAAGATCCGGTCATTAGATCCTCCCCGCAGGAAAACCTGGCTTCACACCCTCAGCAGAACAAGTGCGCCATTAGCACAGCACTAGAGTCTTTGTAGAGGCTCAATAGACACTTGTTGATTAATTGGCAAGAAAAGGAGGAGAGTTTATGTCAGAGACAACTTGACCTTGCAGGATGTAGCAGGGTCAGCATCAACTCTCACGATCCCAGAAGGTACAGGATAAAGGCCACATTGTTAAGAGAAGGAGTGGAATTTTTTTTAAATGTCAGTCTATCCAACAAAAGGGATAAGCTAACACTCTGACCACAAGACTCAGAGTACTCTATTAACTTAACAGCCAAATAAAAAGGAAAAATGAGGCAGGGGATAAGAAGGTCAAATGACAACAGTTTTTCTACCCAAGATTTGCCATTCAACTGAACCAAGTCATTAAATTCAGCCTTTAAAAATAATCTTAGAGGTATTTTCTGGAATTATGTTAAATGTTGTGTACATATACATATATACATACATACACTTGTTAATACATGTATCTCAATTCCAGTCTCTGGCAGCATGGCAGACTTATTAACCTAATTGATCCTCTTGACTAAAATCAAATAAAAATAAATAGAAATACAGAAGCAATGTTAATGTAAGTTAGCGATAAAATAAAAATTCTCCAGGGACCTAAATCAAGAGAAATCAAGAGCCTAGCATGGCAAGCGAAGCTCCACGGCTCACTCTGGCTCTGAGGATATCTTCTGAGCCCGGATGACTTGGGCAACACGGGGAGTGAAGAGAAGACCATGGTTCTGAGTGGCAAGTCTAGTAAGAGATTCCATGCACAGACCTGGGGCCAAACACTGCACCCACAGCAGACAAGCGAGAAACAAAACAGCATCTCATAGGAGTAAGAAAAAAAAGTAGTATTCATACCTTATCAGTGTATGAAATAAGGAAGAAACACTTAAGAACAGATCTCGCAATGAAAGAAAAAATATCCATCTGACAATTGAAGTATGTAATTTTAAAAGGGAAATATTTGCAAAAGAGCTAACAAATCAGTCTAACCAATGATAGAAATGCCTTAATAGCAGCAGTGACATATGCCACTTTATAGAAGGATGTTAAGTAAAATCTAAATAAAAGTAGAGGTGTACAGTTATTGTATTATACATACACTACGGTTAAGAAGAAATTGATGTATTCTATCTGCACAGGTTTTGCTTTGAAGGTTGGCAGGAAAACTGCAAGAGCTAAGTAGCAGGACAAAGACCAGGGACGTCCCAACAGTACAAGACCGAAAGCATGTACTAGGACGTTTGCTCACAGTTATCAGGAGTTATTATGGAAACTTAGCATATCAGATATCATAGCCTGGACCCAGGAATAGATGGAGTGGTGGAGCAGCATGCAGAACCCAGACTCACACCCGTAAGCGCAGGAAGCGTGGCGGACATACTAGCAGGAAATATGGATATTTTTATAATTATTTTAATATAATCGCACCCCTAATTAAAGTTCATATGAGTTAAAGACCTAAATAGAAAAGGCATAGGGACAGTCTTTTAGAGGCAGTGACGGAAAATGTCATCACTGTTCCAGTCAAGGAATTCTCCATTGTTTTCCCTGAGGTGAACTTGACCTTTGAGTGGAAAGATTTATTTTCATAGAAGTAAAAATCACAAAGAAACAGAACTAAATTCTACATTAAAATTAAGAGCAAGTGCTTATTAAATGGTGCCATGGAGCAGAAACTGAGCCTTTCCAAATTTCCATGTACTTTCCACACTGTGCAGCTTCCCTGGTACTAGACTCAGGACCAGATGTGACTTGCACAGTAGTGATATAAGCCATTTCCTGAATTAGCACTAAAAAATACCCCCTGCGGTCCTCCAGCTCTTCTCCCCAGCTCTGGAGGCCATGAGGTTTCTAAGACACAGCTACTAACATCAGAGTCAACCTGCTGAGATTGGAGGTTCATCTGTCACCCCAGAGTAGCCTATCCTATTCTGATAAGTAAACATCCTAGAAAAAATGACACCCCTGAAGTGCAGGGGACATTTGCAGTACATTCATTGGCACACACAAAAAAAGTATCCAATACACTTTTAAAACTCCTATGAATTAATAAGAACAAGATAAACATCTCAGTAGAAAAAGGGGCAAAAGAATGGCCTGTTTCAAAATGCTCCATACGCCCATTCAAAGATACGAAAATCTCCTTAGTACATAAGACAATGGGACCTCATCATTGTCACGCACATCAGAATGGCAGGATGGCTGAAGGCTGGCTATGGCCCAGGGTTGGCACCACATGCAGCAGTAAGACTCCTCACCCACTGCCAGTGGAAGTGGGCACCATTAACGTCAGCGTTGCCCACTCGCTTCACAGTGAGATGCTGCTGGGCACTCACCCCTGT
This sequence comes from Xerus rutilus, assembly GCA_028644305.1. Taxonomy (NCBI): domain Eukaryota; kingdom Metazoa; phylum Chordata; class Mammalia; order Rodentia; family Sciuridae; genus Xerus; species Xerus rutilus. Next base: position 18,771,881 of record CM053416.1, read on the forward strand.
GACGCAGGAGTATTCCACAACCCAGGCTGGTGGTGACAGCCACACGTGGCCCCTAACCCTGAAGTGAGACTGCTGGGACAAAGGACGTGCAAGCTTCACTCAGCTGCTTTTTAATTTTAGTTTAAAGATCCACACATGCCAGGGGCTATGGCATTGTGCAGCACAGGCCTAGAAAGGTCCTGAAACGTGTGCACTAAGAGATCGTCCACAGCATATTATTTGTAAATATATTTTAAAAGAACTGGGCCACTTCCACTTCTGAGAAGATGAAGGAGATGTGTCCATATTTACAAGTCAAACCATGGAATAAATGCATGCATATTCATCCTGAATCACAGAAAAGAAGGGGGAAAACTGACTGCTAGGACGGAGGGGCCTGAAAAATGTCCCAGCGGTAAGTTCCCTAGGTGTTCACTTTGCCTTGTAGAATTCAGCCAGTAAATCAAACTAAAAATATCCCCCCCCCCACCCAGCCTTGTTCTCTCTGCCAAAAGAGTGAAACAGGGCAATCTAAAAACAACTAAAATTAACTTTTACACAACATCCTTACAATGCTAGGGGGGAAATGTGGCTCCAACCCACCCACACTATCAAGAGCCAAAGGAGGAACCTAGATTCCCACCCTATAGAAGACACAGGGCCTCTGGAAGGATGGTCTCAGAGAAGGCCAGGCACAGAGCCTGGACATCCCCCCTCTATCCACCTCCCCACTGGGTGGTGTCGGAGAGTCAGGATGCTGTCACCCAACATTAATGCAGCCAACACCACCACAGCATCACTGGATGCCAAGTTCAGAACCAACACTTCCACTCCCACCCATCAAGAATTAGGATCCTGAAGGTGCCAACAGAGGCTGCATGGGGACCCTCAGTCCTCTCTCCACCCCGCAGTAACAGGGCCTGCTCCCAACCTCCCCACTGACCAGTGTTGAAGAAGCAAGCTAAAGAGGGCTCAAACGACACTCAGGCCATGGCATGAACAAGACTGCCCACTGCAAATGAAAACCATGTGCTCACAGCCAAAACCCAGGAAGGTTTCAAACACAAAAAAAGAGAATAGATGCCAACAATAAGGTGACAAATATGAGAATCATGCAATCACAATTTAAAGCAGACCTTTCAGAAATCCCTTAGTGAGCAGCTGCAGACATACACAAAGCAAATGGAGAGAGCTCTCAGGACACAAACAAGGTAAGAAAAAGAACTAGAAGGAAACTTGAGAACTCCAAACTACAATCAACCAGAAGCTCAAAGGCCAGGCTCAACATCAGAATGGAGGGAACAGAGGAAAGAAACAGTAACGTTAAACACAAAACAACAACATGAACTCTCTCATCTGAATAAAAGAGGAAATAGACAAAAGAAAATGAACAAATCTTCATGGACTTCTGGGCTTGTAATAAAAGGTCCAACTTTCATTTCACTGGGAAAAAAGAGGAGGAAAGAGGCAAGAAAAAATACTCAAATAATGGCTTAAAACTTGGCAAATTTAGCAAGAGATTAAAACATAGATTCAAGAAGCTGAGCAAACCTTAAACAGGATAAACTAAATTTTTTTTTAAAAATTAATAGCAGAACACACAGTAAACAAATATGTCAAAATTAAAGAACAGTAATCTTAAATCAACTAAAGAATAATGTTATCCATAGGCAAAAACAATTAGAAGGACAGCAGATTTCTCATCAGAAATCATGGAAGCCAGGAAGAATTGGCACAACATTTTTTATCTATTGGAAGAAAAAAGTATCAATATATCCAGTGAAAATCTCCCTCAGGTGAAGGGGCAAGTAAGAATTTCTCAAATGAAGGAAAACTAAGTCTTTAGAAACAACACCTACTCTAAGAATAGCTAAAAGAAGCTCTAAACAGAAATGAAATAAATTAAGTAAATCTGGAATATCAAAATGGAATAAAAAACATAATAAGCAAAAATATGGGTAAATGCGATATAGGCTTTCAATTTTCTCAATTTCTAAATTATGTCTGATAGTTGAAGCCAAAATTATGTGTCTGATATAGTTTTTAATATATGTACAGGAAACATTTAGAAAATTATAAATAGAGTTTAAAGGGGCATAAAGGGAGGTCAGGTTTCCATAAATCATTTGAACTGATAAAAAGATTATACCATTGATATATATATATCCTCAAACCTTAATCAAATGCATATTAGGGTGGCTACATCAATAATAATAATAACCTGGGGCTGGAGTCGTGGCTCAGCGGTAGAGCGCTTGCCTAGCATGTGCGAGGCACTGGGTTCGATCCTCAGCACCACATAAAAATAAAGGTATTATGTACACCTATAACTAAAATAAAAATATTAAAAAAAATAATAATAATAATAATAATAATAATAACCTGAATAGAAATAAAGGGACATTCTATAAGACAAAAGGTAAATCAACAAGATGCACTGCAACTCCCAAATGCATACAAGCTATAAAATATGGTGTAACTGAAATGAAAAATAACTAATCCACAACCATGACTGAAGGCTTCCGTATCCCTCCCTCAACAGAACAATGAGACAATTTCTAAGGGCAGAGACCAGCTCCAGGGTATGCCAAACCAGAGGATCCAATCAGCACAGTAATAGAACACATCTCACTTAGCAGAGCAACTTAACATTAGCCCAACGTTGGTCCACCCTGCCAGAAATTTCAGCTGGCATAAGCACTTAATTTCTATGCTCATTCCATGGCTGGAATACTGATTCTAAGCTGTTGTGTTTATTGTTAATTCACACCTGTCTGTAAGATATTGGGCATTGCCAGTCAAGACAGACAAACCATATATTATTTTGTAGTATGCAACACTGAGCAAATCAGCAGGAAAAAAAAAAGCACTCTAAGGAACCCTGAAAGGGTCAAATTTAACAATTTTGCTGATTACATGGAATACCTGATGTAAGGAGGGAGAGGCTAGTTCTGAGGCTGTCAGAAGGTAGGTAAGCTTTCTACAGCCAAGTGCTTCAGGTATGCACCATCTCCTCTACACACTCCAAAGGAGGGCAAAAAACAAATTTTGAGGTTGAGTGTGAAACTCCAGTGGTAGGATCCGTGCTTAGTGATAGATATGGGAATTAGAAAAATAATATAGTCTGAGGACCTTCATTTCCTCCAACACTGTTTTCCTGATGTTGGTCATGCAGGCAGCTCCCACCTTCCCCAACACTGTCTTTCTAATCACGCCAGCAGCCCTTACCTTCCCAGCTCTGTCTGTTTGATGCTACTCACACCGCCCCCAACAAATGCCTTCCTGAGGCTAATCCAGGAGGAAGAGGGCGCCGAACTGAAGTGATACATGGATTATTTTAATTGGCAAACAACCCCAAATTCCTAAATGCCCGCCAAAACTTAAGAGCCTATATAAACCCAGTCACATCCTTTGTTCTCTCTCTCTCTCTTTTTCCACGGGTCTCATTTTCCATCGGGAATATGGGTCCACCGCCTCCACAGATGCATCCTGCTCCCGAATAAAGCCTCCATCGTTTGCTGCCCCCGTGATCGTCTTTTTTTTGCCCTTACAGTTTGGTTCCCTGGCCGGGAAATGAGTTAACAGGTAATGCTTCCCTGTTCCCTGAACCCCTTTCTCCTTTCCCTGCAATCAGTTAAACAGTCGAAGGGACTTGGGGAGTGGCCATTGAGTGTCCGGCACCCCTAAAGCTCTCTGAAAGCTGAATCTCCGAACTGACTGCGTTGCCCCTGTGCCCTTTCCTGTCCACTTTACGCAGGAGACTCGGTGCGAGGGAGAGGCAGTGGGCCTGAGGCAACTGAAGGCAGCTGGCCAGGGTTACTCCCTGGTGCTGCGTGAAGGTCTTAGTCACAAAGCCTCACCCCGACAAGGTCCGAGTTCAGTCCCCAGCACCAAATCAAACAAAACACCTTCTCCGCTTCTTTGAAAAAATGAAAAAAAAAAAAAAAAAACCACACATTTGTCTGACAATAGGAATGTTCTAGAAGAGAGGTTCCACAGCCCCAAAGGCAGAATGCTCTGACGGCAAAGCCCAGCTGGCTGGCACTTGGCATCATTCAGCAGAGCTTGCACCCATTAGCAGAAATAGCAGCGTGTTTCCTGCAGTGCAGAGTTGCAGCTTCTCGTGGAAAATATCTTGGGTTTTGTAGATGCATATTCATAAAATGAAAATAACTTAATTCACAGGCACTCCAGGCCTAGAAGCGAAGAACCTGGGAGAGACACATTCCTAAGAGTACAAGAAAAAAGATCAGGGCCAAAAAGCCAGAAAGTGAAGTGAAAACACAGGCCAGGCCTCCAGGAAGAGCAGCAAGGTACAGCTGTTGGCAGGGCAGGAGCGTCAGGGAGAAAGGTGGCTTCTCCACTGGATTCCGCAGCATGAACTTGAAAGCACCGCTTCCTGATCCAGATGGTGAGACTCGCGTCCGCCAGGGCAGAGCGGAAGGGGAGCCTGGATGCGATCTGGCTGGGACTCCAGCCAGGGAGACAAGCAGTGGGGCTGGGGCTGATCCTCTCTAACAAAGGTGCCCTTCAGAGAGCGCCCCCGTCTGCTAGGTGGCAGAGGGATGCAGAAAAGCTGGGGGGCGACTGGACTCTTCTTGGCCCCTCCAGCTCCATTTGTGACCTTTCTCTGCCTCTGGTTGTTTGGATAAGAAGGGGTAGATGCCACGGTTTCATTCCCTGGCTCCTTCCCTCCAAGCTGAGGCAGCAGTGTCTGTACTTTTCTTCCAAGACCACAGCTGCGACTGGGCGGCAGGAGCTGTTCCCTGCCAGTGCCAGCCACGGGGTGCTTCACCGTCTTCACGGGTTTTTCTTAATGCTGCCATGCCTGTGTGATGTGCCCCTCATGGCACTCAACTCACTAATCCCCTTTGAGTGCTTGGTCTGCCTCCTTCCAGGACCCCAACTTAGTGTGTTTGTCCTGGCTGGCAGATTGGTTCCAGAAAGGCAATTTGGAAAGGAAGGAAAGAGCAGAAGCAACAGTGGGAAAGAGACCTCCAAGATGCCGTGCTGCCATGGTCCTTGGCTGTCCTCTAGGACAGCAGGACTGCTGCCTTCACCATCTGGCTGAGGTTGTGGTACTGCTGAAACCAAGACGATGACATTGGGTGTCATTGGGAGCTTGCAGACGGGAGGTGGTGGAAAGTTATGGAAAGAACACAGGCTTTGTGGGTCACACAGTCCTGGTCTGTCACTTAGCACCCACGTGGCCCAGAGAAACTGGCTTTGATCTCTAAGCTGCAGTGTTTCATCCACATACAAAGAGCACCGTGTCCAACTCTGGGGATTTTGTGTGACAGCAGTTATTAAGGTAACAAGTGACAGTATCTAGGTTAGGGTCCAGTGCACTGAGCGTCTCCATCAGTATCTGTTCCTGTCTTCCTTCTCTGCTTCCAAGCAACGGTGCACATCACAGGAGGCCAAGGCCTGGGAAGCAGAGGCTTCTGGAGTAGAGGGGTGTGCCATGGCATGATACTACCAGGCTATTCCTCTGCCAGCCAGTGGCTGAGGTTTGCCATGCCAGGTGTGCTGCACTGATATCAGGCATGATTCCAGGTTAGACCTTCTGCACAGGTGACTTTGTGCCATGGACTTGTCCTCTCTGAGGCCCAGTACTTCATCAGCAGAGAGAATCACTTGGGCCAGATTAGCTCCTCCTGAGGTGGTGGTCACACTCTGAAATGGAAAGAGACTAGGAACATGCAGAAGCACGTGCCCCTCAGCTTCCAGAAGGAAAAGCAGAAAGCTGTAGAAATGAGAAGGGTACATTCAATCTCCTGAAGCAGAAGTGCTGTGTGGGCAGGCCACGGTTCACACGCTGGCAGGTGTGTGTGTTTGGCCTATGCAGTGGCATTTTAAACTTTTGGATTATTTCACAGACTTTAACATCATAAGAGACCATGTGAAAATTTGGAGACGAGCTTCTCCTGAAAATCCACCCACTCCCTCATCTGCCACCCAATTTCCACAGCGGCGGTGGCCAGAGTCGAGCAGCTGCTGCCCCACAGACAGCCTAAGCCCCCCTGGCCACAGGGCTCACTCTGCCCACTCCACCCACCCAGGTTACACAGCAGGCTTGTGAAGACACCTGGGTTTAACATCAGTATGTAGGAAGCACAGGTCACATCACTCACCCCTGCAATAGTTAAAAATTGCCCTTTATTTTTATTAAGGAGAAATAAAACCAAGAACTCAGAGCACGTTAGCTTACTCAACTCACAAACAAGGCAAGTGATAAATCGGTGGCACCATTTCTGCCTCCAAGATCTGAGTGTGGTCTCTAACATTGGTGATCACCTTTGCCAGGAGGGCAGCACGTTATTTTAAATTAGTAAAACGGCAGGGGGTGGGCATTCAAAGATGCACTTTTTTAGGTAAAAAGTCTAGTTCTTAGCAGCCAGTAGTTGATAAGGGGATGTTTCCCTCTATACAACTATTTCAGTGAGTAAATGCAGAAGGATGATAGAATTTGGATATCATTATTTTGTAACCTGATGAAACAATGAGTCTGATAAGCATCAATGGTCCTTGACATCACAAAATCAGGAAGGAGAGGTTCTTTTGGATTCCTGATGGACACACACACCACTACTTATGGAGTGCTCTTAGAAGAACAACGCCAAACAATC
>CM053416.1:18778988-18817644 GCA_028644305.1 Xerus rutilus
TCTACTACTACCCAAGGTCTGTGCACAAGCCACTTGAGAGTTGGAGCACCAGTTACCCGTGGTAATGACCTGCTGGTAACAAAGGGCTCTTTAGTTTTTATTTCTTTTTGTCTTCCCCTCTTCCTCACGTGTACTAACCAAAACCACTTCCCAGCAGACCAACTGCACCCACGTGCTTCCCTCAGGGTCATCTTTGGAGGGAAACCAAACCAAGGGGATTATGAGAATGAAGGGTTACCAACAGCCACAGGCTCCAGTGAGCAGCACTAGGGAGCAAGGACTGGGTGTGGAAAACAGGCTGTGCCCTGCTGAATGACTCTCCGAGTGTAGAACAGCAGCTCTCAGCTGTGCCTGCCCTGAGTGACTCCACTTCATAAAGCAGTGGCTTGCCATGAGCTACTCCATTTTGAGTACAGGGCCAAGGTAGAATCACTCCATACCTTGCTCATACAAGTAAACAACTATCTGCCCAGCCCCACCATAAGGCACAAACTGATAAACAACTTATATATGCCAACCTATCAAACTAAATCAGGAGCACTTGGACCTATGGAGCTCCCAAATCATATCAGGAACACCAGACAGGGTAAATTATCAACCTCACCAGATGAGAACCCCCCACTCGAGATCCATGAAAGGAGAGGCCCCTGGACACTGAACACAGGCACCTTGACCCCATCACCAGGTCACTCATCACAGCCTTGCCCAAGAAAATCACCGAAGCTATAAACCTCCAATTTCCTGTCCCCAAAGGCTTCAGCTACACACAGTTTTCCCACCTGTGATGACCACGCATGACCCGCCTCAAGCTGACACCTCTATCCGACACTCTGAAATGGAAGCTGCTGTCCTTCTGGACCCTCTGCTTTGACAACTCGGCAGAAGTGGTTTGTTAAAATCCCTATCTGACCCCTTACGTGACTGACTGTGCATTCATTCCTCCCTCCCTCCCTCCCTCTCTCTCTCTGTGTCTCTCTCTCTCTCTCTCTCTCTGCCTGTGCTCTTGGCACAACATCATGTAACCCTGCGGCCACCTTAGCCTTTCCTCAGACTTCCTGTAACCTATTGTGTGACGTGTGACTTGAGTGTTTAGATATTAGAAATTAGACTGGAATAAAGAACCTGTGGCTGCCTGGCTCATGACTACCAGGTGACCCATGGATATTCAGTGAACTGCCTCTGATGAAAGTGGTATCACCTGTGAATCTGTCACTGAATCAATTCTGACCTCGTGGGAGGACACAAACATGTTTTGTCTATGTTAATGACATAGCCCACTCATAACAATGGAGAATTTTATTTGGAGGGGAAAAAAAGAATGAAGCTCTTTCCTGTTTATACCTCCATAGAACTCAGGTTGGTTGATACCTCAGCACCCACTGGCTATCTCATTCAGTCCTCAGGGCCACTCTCTGAAGTGGGTGCAATGATCCCAGAAGACACACAGGCTCAGAGGGAACTTGTACTGCCCCAGCCTTGCGGCTGAGAGTCAGGTTCCCACAGCTGCTGTCCACTAGAGCATACAGCCCTCCCTGAGGCCTCAGAGGCAGGCCATGGACATGCACTTGCTCCTTCTACAGCCAAAGGCAGGGCTCTCAGGACAACACAGACACCCCCACGAGGGGCGCCTAGAGGGTGAAAACGGCAGGTAACATGTTCTGCTGTTAAACTGACAACATTATTGATATTTCCCAAATTATTACCAGAAAGACCCAGCGCGCGCATGTTTTATTTAAGGCAGTTCCTACATTGTTTGGACATTACATTATTTATGTCAAAAACGGTATATTGGGTGAACATTTATTCACCCAGTAACATTTATTAGTTACAACCAAGCAGTTTTAAGACCAGAATAAAGGATTGCAAAAGGGAGGGTGGGGGAGAAGCCGTATCACTTCTCTGGCACTCTTCCTGACACGCAGAGAGTTTGTTCAAGTTATAAATTAAATTCCAGCATTTGCTCTGTAGGTTGGACACAACTCCCCAGGCCCACAGCCACAGGAATGACTATTCATCAGCCAGGTAAACAGGAAGGCGTCCACCACAGAGCCGTGCAGAACATTGGGCAGGGTGGCACAAAGGTGTCACAGCCTGAGTTAAACTAGGCCCCAGCACTTGTTAGCTATGTCTGCTCCTCAAGACCCATTTCCCCCACTGAAAACTGGAGGCAGTGACAGCAGCCACCAGATCAGGTTAGAAGGGATTAAAGGTGATCAGGAATCAGAGTACCCAGCCACAGGGCGTGCATGCAGCTCCACTTTATCTATGCACAACAAAATGGTTTGTGATTCAAATCAGGTGTGAGGGCATTGTCTTGGTGAGCGGGACACAGTTCAGCCTGCAGAGCCACAGCCTGTGTAGTCCTCTTAGGCACAGCCTGTTTTCCAGGGGCCACAGCAAAACGCCCCAACAAGGCCCAACAGGCACCCGCTCCCTGGCAAGTCATGGTGACAGGCCTGAGCCACTGACATGCTGCTCTGGCGGGAGGCCTCTACAGTGTTCTCCTCTGGGGTCAACCCTCTCCCAGAGAAAGCAGCAGGACCACAGAGAGATGGTCCACCCAGTGCGAGCACTCAGGTTGGCCAGAAGTGCTGTAAACTTGGGCTACCACAGACGTGGACAACAGCACAAGCCACACAGGGCCTCCTCCACCACGGGCTGCCCCATGCCACCTGCATGCCCTGTGAATTCCACCCAGAGCCCTACCTCAACTCCTCCACTGTCTGCCTCATTACTGTCCTTGCCAAAGGACTCAGAATCATTCTTTCATTCAGCAAGTAGTTACTGAGAGTTTTCTGCTTTGTAGAAAAGTCTCTACAGGGCATTGTCAAGTTGAGGACATGCTAACAGCCATAGATACCTCACCAAATCAAATTGTTTTCCTGTTATAAAGGATGCCTAATAGAGAGCCAGGTAAAAAATACATCATTATTTTATGTAAATGAAGGCTCAATGAGCTGATTTCATGGATGCTCTTGTGAAAATGTTAATGCCATGACAACGAAGGACTCTGGGCGGTCATCTACGATTAATCTGCTAAAAACACAGTTTCAACTCCTTGTGGATCCGGGAGTAGCGAGGGGCATGCGATCACTTTAATACGTCATGACCCAGCTTCCAAGGCATTCTGAGGCCCTGTGCTTCCTGACACAGGGATGGCAGACTGCAAGGCAAAGCTCACCACCCAACACGCCTCCTATGCTGACAACTGGACACAGGGCTTTCTCACGTGCACTGTCAATACTACCTCTGGATCCTTCAACACAGCACTCCAGGAAATGTCCTTCGGCATCAGTCCAGGCTCACATACCCACATCTGCCAAAACTGATGGGTCTGCACTATGACAAGTGGAGTCCTTCACAGCCTGAACCTTACCCACTGCAGATACACTGCCCACAGTAAACACAAACAAAACAAACCTCAGTGCTGAGAAGGGATTGACTCTCATGGTTTCAAGTAATATTTGAGACAGTTCTATTTGCATATTCCTCAAAGACCCCCATTCTAGAGCAAGGAACTAGAAAATGGTGGGGAGCCGCTATTTACAAAAGGGGTTATCTGTATCAGTCAGTCTTTACCTGGGTGTCCTGCGAAAGTGAACTCACAGAAGGACACCTAGAAACCCAGGTTCTGATCCTGAGCCCTCGTCCTCTAAATCCACATAACACCTCCAACAATTCCAGAATAAAGTCAGTTGAAGTGCCTTCTATTTAAGACAGACAGACTGCTCCCTTGTACATGAGGAAGACGCTCGTTCATCCTTCACAACCCAGCTCAGAGCCATCGCCTGGATGAAGCCACCGCTCCTCGGAAGCTGGGTGATGTGTAGCCACCTCCTCACCTGGGCACCTATCAGAGTTCCTGGCTTGGGCTGAGCTTGCTAAATGACGCTAGACTGAAGTGAATACAATGCTCGGTTACAAACCCAGGAGGCCGCTCGTTCTCCAGCTGTTCCTGAGCGCCGCCGTTGGGGATGGTGGAGACAGTGAAGAGAACTGACCACAGCAGTGTCAACAGCAAGTCTAGCCTTCCTTCATCATCCAACATGAGCTTTGAGTGTTTTATGAAGAAAAGGCAGTGAGAGAGCAGGAGCTCTTACGGGACAGATGTGAGGAATTATGTGCCGCTGGCCACAGCAAATGAGTTTGACCATCCGTCACCAAGAAAGTTCAGTGATAAACAGAGAGAAGAGCAGGAACCAGGAGGGCTTGAAGACAGAACAGACCATGCCAGCAACTAGCTGTTAGGACAACTGCCCAGCTTGCTTCATGTTCAGTTAATTACACTCAGACTCACACATTCAAAATAGCTTTATCACTATTGCTAAGAAGAGAATCAGGTGAAGTGTTCATCTCAGCACCCTCCAGAAAAGCTGACTTTTTGTGCTGCTAAATGCACCTGAAAACAAGCTTAGTAGCCGGGTCTCTCCATCACTGATACCCAGATACACTATACATTAATTTCTATAGTAACTATGTTTGTAAGATTTGCATAATCATCTGAGCCATGTTTCAAACACATTAAGACAACGAAATCCCAGCAGTCTCTAATGTTTTCCACTGTTTGGAAATACACACACAAACGTGTGTGTCAACGTGTGTGTGCATGCATTTGTGTGAGGCATGGAAAGGTTAATAGGCACACAGGAAGAGTGAGGATTCTGCAGCCAGACAGACCACTCTGAATCCTACAATAGTCCCTCTTCTGGGTGTGCAACCTCATGGAAAGCCACATCACCTCCCAAGCCCATTTCCTGATCCATTTGGCTATTTTTATATCCACAAGAGTAATAGATCCTATTGCACTGTTGTTGGAATCAAGACTTTCTATGTCAAACTCATAGCAAGAACCTGGCACGTGGCAGAAACTCAATAAAATATTGTATTATTGTACCCTGAGCCACTCTCCCCTACCATCCATCCAAGCTAGTCTGGAATGAATCATGGTGGATAGAAAAGTCATCAAGAATGGGCAAAGATGGGATCTGAGGATCCCATAGAACAATGGCAGCAAGGAAGTTGGTCTATCTTAGGGAACAAGTGCATGGATTAGTCTAATTGATGCGTGTAGTTAACCTCTGATGACCTGTCCCTCGTTTACTGATTAGAGTGAAAACACTCAAACATGGTGTCCACAGCTATAAACATTAAAATTAATCACATGTGTTTACTGGCCCCAAGATGAAGACAATGGTTAAGGTTAATCTCCATTTCCCAGGGGTCTATCGGATGAGACATAATGAAGGTGTGCCAGATGGACATAAAGAAAGTGTGGTGCTTTTGCTCTGGGTACCTCCCCGCCCCTTGCTCCAATGGAAGTCTTAGGACATCAAAGCAAGTGTGGGAACAGCAAGACCCCAAGCAGAGCCTCTAGCACCTGCAGGCAGAGCTCGCTACAGCAGCTGCTCCAGTACACAAAACTCCAGGGCTGGGCGCGGTGGCACACACCTGTAATCCCATTACTTTAGGAGGCTGAGACAGGAGGATCGCGAGTTCAAAGCCAGCCTCGGCAACAACGAAGCACTAAGCAACTCAGTGAGACCCTGTCTCTACATAAAATATAAAATAGGACTGGGGATGGGGCTCAGTGGTCGAGTATCCCTGAGTTCAATTCCCAGTACCAAAAAAAAAAAAATGACTCCAGGCACAAAGTGGGCTGTTCAACCCAGAGCAAATTCCATCCTTGATTCTTTCTTTATATTTCTCCCTTAATCCCCATGGCTTTGATTTTAAGTAGCACTGGTTCATGTGGAATTTCAACAAAGACTTCTCTGAAAATCCAAAAGAACTGCACCTTCTTCTGTGTTATTATGTGGGCTCTTTTATGACCTTATTATATGCAGAGGTTTTGTTAAACAGATTTTTCTCTTCTCCAAATTAGTACAGAACATACTTTATTTTTTGTCTCTCAGCAAGGTTTCTAAAATCCTTCCCACAATGTGGTTCATTTAGTCCAATTAGAATTCCATGAGCAGAAGATAAACTATGCTATTAAAAAAGAGAGGCTGATACTGTAAAATGGTACAGACACTCTGGGAAAGAGTGTGCCAGTTACTTCAGAAAACTAAACATGCAACTACTGTATGACTCAAGAGTTGCACTGCTGGAGAAGTTTCCCAGAAATGAAAATTTATGTTTATAGGAAATCTTATGCACCAATATTCATATCAGCTTTATTTGCAAGAGCTAAGAACTGGAATCAGTGCAGGTGGTACCAATGTGGAACATACGTGCCATGGAATCTGAGCCATTGGACAGGACCCAGCAAGAAATGAAACAAACAACTGCCATGAGGAACAACTGAGCTGAAATTCAGGGAACTATATGGAGTGGCAAAAGTGAACCCTAAGGGCGTGCAGTGTGGATTCCACATGTGCGATTTGATTAAAGAACAGAGGATGAGTGGCAGCTGTCGGAGGTGAGAGATGGGGAGCAGGAAGACAGGGCTGGCAACGGAAATGGGGTGATCACACATCAGAGAGGCTCGAGGTGCTGGAGCTGCTGGGACCTTGACTGTGATGATGGACACAAGAACCCAGCTGCCTGGCGAGAGTGCTAGTTCATTCTTACTCTTAGTACCCAGAAGCACAGACACAGTGGGGACAAATAACACTTGGAAAATCTGAATAGCATTACTTTAATTCATACCATAATCAATATCTTAGCTACTCTAGTTTTGCATAACGTCACCTTTGGGCAAAAGAAACAGGGCAAAATGCACATGAGACCTTTCTGTATCATTCCTTACAACCACATCTCCGTCTACAAAATCACACACTAAAGAAACAGTTTGCAATTAAAAAATACACTGAATTTACACTGATGGTGAAAAATACACCATCAAGAACAAGAAAAAGAACTTTATATACCATCAGTTTAAAGAAAACTATGAAGTTCAAATGCCTAGAGAATTCTTGAATTATTGCTAGTGTTGCTTAATCTCTGCGCGCGTGGAACTAAAACTTCTCCTGATCTGAAGTTTTCCTAAAATCGAAATGGACTTCTTCTAAAGAAGGTACACCCATTGGTCCCACAGAAAATTACAAGCCCTGACCTGGTAGCTCCTCAAAATCTTAGCCCCATCTAAGACTTATTTTCTCAGTTCCATTTTCCTTATGATAAATATGCTCATGTATTTTTCCTTATTTGTCATGTTTTTCACTTTTTTCCATTCTAAACAGTTCTCTAAACACATCAAAGGCCATCGACTTTTCCTTAAAGTGATTGTCGGGCTCCCTATGTGCCATAAACAGCAGAGAGAAGAGTGGGCGTGGCTCCAGGGGTTAAGGACAAGGACCAAAGGAGGGAGGTGGTTACAGTTACAAAGGGTCACTGAAACCAGGGACTCCTTGATAGCTTGACTGTGTAGCTGTCAGTATCCTGCTGGGCTGTGATTTTGTAAGTTGTTACCATTGGGAGAAATTAAGTAAAGAATGCATAGGACCTCTCTGTATTATTTCTTAAAATTACATATCATTCTATAATTGCCTAAAAAGAAACAGTTTAATTAAAATGAGAGGCAGAGCCTGCCTCAACTTCTAAGCTGTCACAATGGCTGAGTACTTTATAAGAACAAAACACAGTGAAACACACACCCACCCTCCAGTTCCCTGAGTGGGGCCTGGCCTGATAGTAACAACTTTGAGTAAATAAGCTGAGGTATGATGCCTTGGTTCAAAAACAGACCAAAGGAAGCTCAGCCTGGGAGGCCCGCCTCTGAGTACTGGGCAAAGTACGCACACCTTAACTGTGGCTCTCCAAATCATGCCCCAGAACCTAACCACTCCAGTGTCCTGCTTAGTTTTTCCCTTTTATACTTCATGCCAATCTATCTGCAAATCCCACTGCATCCGCTTTCAGAACTTACCCAGAATGCACTGCTTTCCCACTGACTGCACTGCCACCATCTCCCACCTGGACTGAGAGCCACACATACAGCTTATACCAGCACCTGCTCCTCCACAGTCCACTGTCAACACCCCAGGCACAGTGATCCTGCAAAGCACGTGGGCCCAGGGCACTCCTCTCTTCAAAACTCATCCATAGCTTCCAAGCACAAGAGACACCCGCATGGCAGAAGTGAGGACACAGCCAGCTTTCCAGTTCCCGGGCGATCTGACTCCCGTGCCGCTCCTCTGACCCTGTGTCCTTGGCTCCCCCTTATCTTAAGCACTGGAGGTGTCTGTGCTGCTCCAGTTCACCAGACACCTGCCCCGGGCCTTGGTGCTGGTGCGCCCTCTGTGCTGGATGCCCTTACCTGGGACATTCATAGCCTGACTCCCACACCACCCCGTGTCTGCTCATATATCATCTTCATGACTTCCTTGCCCCTTTTTCCCTGCTTACTTTTCTGTGGCACTCACCACCATCCACATGCTACTTGTCTCATTCTCAGTCTCACCATTAAACACATATTCTGTTCACCAGGACCAAGACTATTATTTAGCATCTAGAAGGTACTCTATAACTACTTACTGAAAGCACTAAACGAACAGATGATTGAAAGGATGAGGCAGGTCCACAATAGGAAAGCCTGGTCGGGAATCTTGATGAAATTCACTTCCTTCAAGGCTAAGCCACAGACCCCTCCATTCTGCCTGCTCCTTGCCACAGTGCGTAACTCCCACACAAAGTCGAACTCCTACACAACACCCATGCTCTGTTCTCTGATGGTTCTGTGTGTGGCTTGTCTTCTCAGTTAAATCAGACGCTCAACAGTAAGAGCCATAGCTGGCCTTTAGACCTGCAGAGAACCACACAAGCCAAATTTCCATCCAGGACTCTGTGTTCCCTGCTGTACCATTCTCACTTGGACTTTTTATAATATATTTCAATCTTGTGATGATGCATCTCTTTGTCAGATGGAACTGAGTGTCCACAGCACTGTGCTCCCCAGGGCTCTCCACAGAAGTAATGACATATGAACTATTGCCGCCCACCTCCAGGAAGGACCTGTCTAGATTCAAGGTGAGGGCTGTCACTGTGAGTCGGTAAGTCACAAAGGCAGGCGCAGGAAAGTTCACGAGAAAGCTCATCATTAGGAAGAGGGAAAGCATTCTGTCGCTCACATACACAAGCAAAGGTTCCTGTGAAACTCTCCTGGCTGTGGGGCTTGTCTCCCATGCATAGTAACTGAAGCAACCATCTTCCGCTAGACTTTAGAAATGCAGATTCTAAGAATTCATTTTAGAACAAATCGGAAACTTACCTTTTTATCTGTTTCTGTCCTTAAATATCACTCTGAGTTTAAAGCTCTTGAATATTGTTTTATGCAGAGCCCTTAGAGATAACTTCGTATATTGCAAATCTGGTATGTCTAGCACTGAGTTTGAAGAAAAAGACTGAAGCAGTAAGAAAAACTACAGGGAATGAAAATTCATAAAGGAGATTCTAGACCTAAAAGCAAGGCAGGCAGAAGAAAACAAACCACATTTTTGTGAAAGATAATAAAATACAGTAAGTGCTTGAGGGGAAACGCCAAAAATCATGTATTTCAGCCTTATCTGGTTACACAGGTAAGAACTCCTTCCAAGAATGGTGACATGGGTTGCACAGGGTCACAGAGGCAAGGACAGGGACATAGCACAGGACATCATCACGGTGCTTCACTGGAAACAGCTTTCCTAAGTTCCACTATCAGGTCCTTTGTATTCGTCATACAAGAGTGCTTAGGCTGCAGCACATTCAAGCCCGACGGAAAGTTCACGTCCCCAGTGCCCAATTTCTTAGCACACTGTTCGACTGTTTTGTTTTTAACTGTGGTAAGAACACTTACTGTGAGATTTTACTCCAGACAAAATCTGAAGCATACAGTATGAGACTGTTAATTACAGGCACAGTTCTGTACAGATCTCTGAAACTTGTTTTTATCACTGAAATTTCATGTCCATTGACTAGCAATTCCTACCTCCCCCTAACCCAATCCTGCTCCAGCAACTCTGTTCTACCCCCATTTCCCTGGTTCTGACGGTTTTAGGTACTTCACATAAGCACATCACACATGTCCTTCTATGGTCATCACTTAGCACAGTTCCTCAGGGTTCGTCCATGGTTCCACACAGAGCAGGATTTCCTTCTCCTCAAGGCTACATAGTGTTCCATAATATGTACCCATGTTTTCTTTATCCATTCATCTGTCCATTGACAGTGATGATCTTTCTTCATCTTGGCTGCTATCAAAAAATGCTCCAAGGGACATGGGAGTACAAATATCTCCTCCCCATGTTCATTTCATTTAGAGAGCACCAGAGGCGGGATAGAGAGAGACTCACCCAGAAATGAGGTTGCTAGGTCATCCTGTAGTGCTAACCCTACATATTTATTACAGCAGCAGTCACAAAAGCCAAGGTGTGAGATTATCCTAGGTGTCCATCAGCTAATGAATGAATAAAGAACATGTGGTATGTATACACAATAGAATATTATTCAGTCATAAGGAAGGCTGAAATGCTGTCATTTGCAACAATGTGAATGGAATCACAAGACATTGTAGTGAAATAAGTCAGCAAAGAAAAAAAACTGCATGTTCTCACGTGAAACCTATTCTCATAGAAGTAGAGAATAGAACAGTGGTTCCCAGGGCCCAGAGCAGGGGTACTGGGGAAGGGCACAGAAAACAAGATGATTAACAGGTACAGGGCACAATAGCCTCTAACATTTATGACACAATAGGATAACTATGGTGAAACAAGTAATTGAGTATTTCAAAGCGGCTAGTAGAGAGGATTTTGAATGTTTCCAACACAAAGAAGTGATAAACGTCTGAGATGATAAATGTGCCAATTATTCTGATCTGATCATTGCACATACTATACATGTACCGAAATGTCACATTGTGACAATCTACAATTGCTATGTGTCAAGTAAAATTATGTTTTAAAAAACTGTTAGAATAAGCTGGCACAGTGGTACAGGCTTGTGATTCCAGCAGCTCAGGAAGCTGAGGCAGGAGGACAAGTTCAAAGCCAGCCTTCACAATTTAGCAAAGCCCTAAGCAACTTAGCAAGATCCTGTCTCAAAAAAATAAAATAAATAAAAAGGACCGGGGATGTGGCTCAGTGGTTAAGTGCCCCTGGGTTCAATCCCTAGTATCCCGCTAAAAACTCGTTAGAATAAACTGATTCAATAAAGTTGCAGAATATAAAAAGAACACACAAAATCATTTGTATTTCCATACACTAAAAACAAACTATTCTTAAAGGAAACTTTAAAATCTCATTTATAAGAGCATCATAAGAATGAAACATTCAGAAATAAAGTTAAAGCAGTGAAAGACTTATGAACTTTCAAAATTGCAGAACATCAATGAAAGAAATTAATGAAGACATAAATAAATGTAAAGACCATATTCATAAATTAGAAAACTTAATTTGGTTAAAATATCCTTACTACCAAACCCATCTACAAATTCAAAGCGATTCTTATGAAAATGCTAAAAGCATTTCCTACAGAAATGGGAAAACATCCTA
This sequence comes from Xerus rutilus, assembly GCA_028644305.1. NCBI lineage: Eukaryota > Metazoa > Chordata > Mammalia > Rodentia > Sciuridae > Xerus > Xerus rutilus. Next base: position 18,790,457 of record CM053416.1, read on the forward strand.
AGATCTGTTTAGACTGAGCATCGTCTCTGTTACCTAAGCTGTCCTCGGCACTGGCAGCGCTCAGGGGAGGATTACACTAGAGGCCCACAGATCATGTACCTAGATCCTTAAATCCCACACAGGACGCTGACTCCTCCACACTGAGAGATGCATCCTCATGAAGACCTGGCAGATGAGGCTCATGCTGACAAGCCCCACAGTCCCCTAGTTCTACAGTAAGAGTGCAGCATGGGGTGTCACCCTCAGTGTGTGGCTGGTGGCCGCTTCCTTATACACAGTGCTGTTTCAAACTGTGAAGGGCTGGTGCATCCAGGCCCCTGGAGCCTGTCTTGAAAACACCTGCCCTTAACATCCTTCAGGCCTGGGGGTTTCCTACTGGGAGCGTGGTTGGTCCTTGTTAGGAGAGTCTCAGGAGCCCACACAGACTCTGTAAGTGGGATCAGAACCACTGAGGCAGGAAATTCTAGGTTAAGATTTCGAATGCATGTTCTAGAAAGGTACACAAAGTCCATATGGACACAGCCCCCAGCCCTGTGGACTCTTTACCCTCCAAAGCATGGAGCCCAGGGCCCCTCTGGCCAAAGTCAAAGGTACAGTATGATATATGTGTTCTGAAAAAAATTCCTTTTTCTGCAAACAGCAGATTAAAAGAACGGCATTTCTGGGAAAATACATTAATTAAGGGGATTCCAAATCTACTCAACTTTATAACCAGTCCATTTTTTTAAATGAAGAAAATGAAAAACAAAAATACAGCAATTGGGACCTTGGAAGAGAACCAGAATAGCTCAAAAAGGCAGCTCAAAGTGACTGTCTTACAGGAATCAGAGATAAAGAAATACAATAAGCGCCTAGCACCTTGCTGGGCACTGAGACAGTACAGAAGGGAAGGAAAACTGGAACCAGTGCAGGGCTGTCCAGAAAGCGCAGCACCCATAAGAGGAGAGCTTCCCAGCGGGCACACATCTCCAGGGAGGAGGGTCAATGCCCAGAGAGGAAGTTAAACGCATGCCTTGTTTTTTCAATTTTTTCAAAGATGGAGGTAAGCTGGTTGCAGTGCTGCCCTCCTGAAATTCCAGCAGCTCAGGAGACTGAGGCAGGAAGATCACAGGAGAATGAAATGATGCTGAGAAGATGAACAAGAGGCTTTCCTTTCCTGCATATGGTTACAATTCTACTCCCGTCATTCCATCTTCCTCTGCATAAGAAAAAGGACAAATGCTTTCAACTTCACTTTTCTGTTCAAGGCACACCATTCCAGTTACAGAGCAGCACCAATAGCAGCAAAGGTGAGGACAGCTCATGTCCCTTGTTATTACAGAAACGTTTTGCTGACAACTGCTGAAAGGATGGAATGCAGTCTTCCATCTGATGGGAACGTGGGGCTCCCAGTGACGAATACCAGCCACACATTGTTCAAGGCCTCACCCAAATGCCAACTGCTTTTATCGCTTTCATTGCCATCACAAGTTTAAAAGTGATTTAAAGCCAGGCGTGGTGGCGCAAGCCTGTAATCCCAGCACTTTGGGAGGCTGAGACAGGAGAATCGCGAGTTCAAAGCCAGCCTCAGCAACGGCGAGGTGCTAAGCAACTCAGTGAGACCCTGTCTCTACATAAAACACAAAACAGGGCTGGAGGTGTGGCTCAGTGGTTGAGTACCCCTGAGTTCAATCTCCAGTACCAAAAAAAAATAAAAAATAAAAGTGATTTAAAATTTTAAAGAGTCTGCCATCCTGGACAAATAATTTAGCCTCTGTGGGCGTCAGCTTCTTTATTTATAAAATGAAGTACTGTTGTTTACTCCCAGGGTAGTTAACCAACGAGCTAATGTACGTTATACACTTAACTTTGTGCCTGATTTTCTAAGAATGCTATAATGATGATTATCATGTTGTGCTATTGTTTACTTCTCTTTATCCTCATTCAGCCTCTTGGGGCAGGTAAAGAGTTGGGGCAGGTAAAGCTCCTGCAAACTTTTTTTCTTTTGTACCAGAGATTGAACCCAGGGGATCTTACCCACTGAACCACATCCACAGCCCTTTTTTTTTTCCTTGTATTTTGAAACAGGGTCTTGCTAAGTTGCTGAGGCTGGCTTTGAATTCATGATCCTCCTCAGCCTCATAGCCCCTGGGAGTACAGGTGTGTGCCACTGCACCCAGCGCCTGCAATCTTCCTTCATCCTCTCTCTACATGGTCCTCAAGTTACCCATGTAGTTAGATCATCTCCTGCAGGCCAGTATTTAGGTTGAATTCGTCTTCCCACAGGCAACTGTACCTCATCTGGAACTTAGAAGGGGAGGTGGTTAAGCAAACAAAATCTGGGATCTGGACACCCTGATTTCTGCTCAAATTGTCTTGAATGATGAAAATTAAATGGTGACCTTGTTTTGATTATCCACCAACTCTTTACCTGCCCCAAGAGGCTGAATGAGGATAAAGAGAAGTAAACAATAGCACAACATGATAATCGTCATTATAGCATTCTTAGAAAATCAGGCACAAAGTTAAATGTATAACGTACATTAGCTCGTTGGTTAACTACCCTGGGAGTAAACAACAGTACTTCATTTTATAAATAAAGAAGCTGACGCCCACAGAGGCTAAGTTATTTGTCCAGGATGGCAGACTCGGTGTATGAAGGACCACACTGGTGCACCCCTCCGAATCTCCATTCCCACACCTATAAAATCTTCTCCAATATTTTCTGTGAAGACCTCACAGAACCATCATGAGGTTGGAGGGAGTTTCAAAAAATCCCAAGCAAACACTAGTTTCTGGCATTTGCAAAGAATAATAGAGTTTTTCCAGTGGTTTCACATGCATCAAGCATTTAAAAAGCCCTAGGGTTCTATGCAAATTTCCAGTATTATTAATCTCTTGTGCGGTTTCTAATCCCTTACATGTTTTAGACACTATGAGGTTACAACAGCATCCACAGCTAATAATAAAATCAGCTAAGTTCAGTGCCAAAAGCAGTGTGCTGATTGTCTTAGCTTATACTAAGAGAAAAAAAAAGGAGTTGGTGTTTTGTTTTTTGTTTTTTGTTTTTTTTGGTACTGGGGATTGAACTCAGGGGCACTCAACCACTGAGCCACACCCCCAGCCCTATTCTGTGTTTTATGTAGAGACAGGGTCTCACTGAGTTGTTTAGCGCCTCACCGTTGCTGAGGCTGGCTTTGAACTCGCGATTCTCCTGTCTCAGCCTCCCAAAGTATTGGGATTACAGGCTTGAGCCACCGCGCCCAGCTCAGGAGTTGGTGTTCTTAATAACACACTTCCAAGCTAAGAAAATACATGGAAATTAAGCAATCTGCATACTTCATTTTTGGTACGTGAACAGATCAGATGTAAATCTATATCACCACCTTAAAAATAATGACGTATTTCATAACAAAAGGCATCCAAGATCCTGTATTATTGCAACACTGTAGAATTCAATGTGTGACCGTCACCGACTATAACCCACAAGCATGGAGGGGTGGGAGAGATGCTGATGTGCTCACACACAGAACAAACCATGTCCTACAAAACATCACACACCAAAAGGGCTTGGCCGGATTCTCTTGAAAAGTTCTATGCATGTCAATAGTTTACATTCAGGAACCTCTTTTGGCCCAATAGGCACGCCACTACAGAATTATACATTTGCAAATCAAATACTTGGAAATAAAATCACACTGTGGATATGGTTAGGGCAGTTCATCTTTTAAGAAGTGCTGAAATTAGTAATTTTATATGACAGCTACCAACACATAAACTATCCTTCTAAGGACATAAGCGAATATAAGTAAATGTTTTAATGTATCAATTGCTTCAATGACGATACACTGCATTTTTACTATTAGGATTTTCTTTTTTTTATTTCAGATTTAGGGGCAGGGCTGTAGCGTACTGGCAGAGTGCTTGCCTAGCACATGTGAGGTACTGTGTTTGATCCTCAGCATCACATAAATACAAATCAATAAAATGAAGGTATTAAAATTTTTTCAGATTTATAGAAAAATTGAGCAGATAATACAGACAGATCCAATATATCATCCCGACTCATTCTCTGCACAGTCACCCGTATACTGGAATGGCACATTCCTCGTAATTAACAAACGAGTATTGATAGATCATTAACTAGACTGCGTACGTTACTCAGATTTCCTTAGTTTTCTCCTAATGTCCTTTTTCTCTGTTTCCGGACACTGTGTTACATTTGCTTGCCATGTTTCCTTGGGCTCCTGTTTGCAAGGAGACTTCTCAGGCCTTGTTCTGATGACCTGGACAGTTTTGAATCAGATAAACAGGTATTTTATACAATCTCTCTCTCTGTTGAGCTTCATCTGATGTTTCTCTCATGATTATAATGAGGTAATGGGTTTGGGGAAGAAAGACCAGAAGTGAAGTGCCATTTCCATGACATCACCTCAAGTGTGCATACTACACAGGACTGGTTGCTGTTGACCTTGACCTTGTGGCTGAAGGTCGACAGGTTTCTCCACTGACGAGTGATTCTTTTTACCACACATCCATACTGTGCTTTGTAGAAGGCAGTCACTAAGCACAGACCACACTTAAGAGTGGAACGTCAGGGGCTGGGGATATAGCTCAGTTGGTAGAGTGCCTGCCTTGCATGCATAAGCCCTCCCCTGCCCGCCGCCAAAAAAAAAAAGAAGCCATTGTCCTAGTAGAATGCACTACTACATAATTCATTTGGGGTTCTTCTATGGAAGAGATTCGCTGTCCCTGCCCTCCCTAAATCTAGTAATTCTTGCCATGCTTCATATCAAGAGGAGCTCGTGCTACTGGTTTACACTTTGGGTTACAATCCAATGCCACTTTACTTTCTTGCTCAAATTGTTCCAGCTGCACCCGTTTTAGGCTCTTTCAGAAGGCTCTGTGTTCCCGGACATACCACCACTGTGTGGCATTTTTCAGGCTCACGTCCTAGCCCTATAAGTGCTGCAGGATCATCATGTACATTTTCTACCCATGGCTTAAAAGCAGCTGTTTCCCCCGGAGCCCTTGTTCCTCGTATTACAAAACAGTGTTAGAAACCAACATCTGGATACTCAGTGTGCTCAGCAGCACTGGGTTCATTTCTAGGCACTCTAAGCTGACAGAGCAAAGAAATGTGTGCGCACGTGTGTGTGCACACATATATATACACACACACATACACACTGATCTCTGTATACACACAGGTATGTGGACATATTCACATATCTGGGTATTTCTGTGTAACCTCCTGCACACTAAGTTAAACACAAGTTGTCACCGGTATCTACAACTCTACCCCATTCCAGTCCCTTTCCAAATTCCCACTCCAACTGTGACATACAATAGAAATACATATATATGTGTGTATATATATATATTTTTAGATATTATAAATTGAATTAAGGATAGTCTACTCTTGCTGAGATTTTAAGACCTTTTACATGAATAGACATCAGAGATGTTAAATTTTATTAAACATTTCTTCTGCAATGATAGGCTCATATGGTTTCTTTGCCCTGTTAATGAGGTGCATCACATTTATTGGTTTTGATTCTTGTGTATCTGGAACAAATCCTACTTATGTAGTTTACGACTACTTTTTTATGTTTTTACATTCAATTTGCTCATATTTTGCCGAGGATTTTGCATCTTGTTCCTGAAGTATGTTGGGCTGTTTTTTCCTTGTCTTAACTTCCTCTGGTTTTGATATCACAATAATGCTTGCCTTATAGAATGAGAGGACTTCATGCTTCTATTTTCTGAAAGTGATTGTAGAGAATTTAATTTCTTCCTCAAATATATGATAGAACACACCAGTGAAATAATACAACTCCCCAGTGAAATGACTCAGATCTGAGACTTTCCTTTATTGAAAGATTTCAGATTTTTCTCAGTTTCTTCATTAGACATAACTCTGTTCAGGTAAATCTATTTTCCTTGCATGATTCTGGATGAATGTCTTTTGAGGGATTGGTCCATTTCATCTAAATCATCAAATTTGTCATTATAAATGTTTGTAATGTTCTGTATCACCCTGTTAATACCCGTGGGATCAGCAGAAATGACCCATCTTTCATTTCTGATATTAACAATTTGTGTCTCTTCCCTTCTTCCTTGGTCAGCTTGCTTGTAGAGGAGTAATTTCATTGACCCTTTCAAACAACCATCTTTTGGTTCTTGACTTTCTTTTTTGCTTTCCTGTTTTCAACTTCCTCCATTTCTGCTCAAATTTTCATCATGCTATTTCTTCTTTTTCAGGCTCACTTTGCTCTCTGTTCTATTTTCCTTACGCATGTTTCTATTGTGAATTCTAGACCTTTCTTCTGACATACAAATTTGGTGCTAAGAATTTCCTTCTAAGTACAGCTTTCACAGCATCCCACAAATTCCAATGTTATATATTTCATTTCAAAATATGTTAATATTTCAGTTGAGCTTTCTTCAACCTATGTGTTATTATAAAACATATGCTCAATCTCTAAATAGTTTAGAATTTTCTGTAATTTTTCTTTTACATTTCTTTCTGACACTGATTTCTAGTTTAATTTCCACTAAGGACATACTTTATATGATTTATCTTTTAAATTTGTAAAGATATGGATTGTGGTCCAGAATGTGGTTTATCTTAATGAAGTTTCATGTGATTTTTTTGAAAAATAGGTATTTTGCTGTTCTTTGATTATTCTATACAGGTCAGTTTAACACTGTTCGTGTGTATGTGTGTGTGTGTGTTTTAAATTTCAATAAAAATTATTTTTAATGAATACATAAAAACACACAACTGCATATTAATGGGATAACAATGATGTTTTGATACATTTATAAATTGTATAACATTTAAATCACATTAAACGTACCTGATTTATAATTTCCTTATGGTGAAAAGTTTCAAAAAAATTTTTTTAATCCACATTTTTCTCTTTTTTATATTTGTTCTTTTTAGTTATATACGACAGTAGAATACATTTTGGCAAATTATACATACATAGAGTTTAACTTATTCTACTTAAGATCCCCTACTCTTGTGGCTGTACATGATGCAGAGTTACCCTGATCATGTACTCAAATACAAGGCTAGGAAAGTTATGTCCAATTAATTCCACTGTCTTTCCTATTACCCTCCTCCCTCTCTTCCCTTCATTTCCCTTTGTTAAATCCAATGGATTTATATTATTCCCCTCCCCAACCTTCCTTGTTTTGGGTTAGCATCCACAAATCAGAGAGAATATTTGGCCTTTGGTTGTTTGGGCTTGGCTTATTTCACTTAGCATATTCTCCAGTTTCATTCATTTGCTGGCAAATGCCATAATTTCATTCTTTATTTATGGCTAAGTAATATTCCATTGTGTATATGTACCACATTTTCTTTATCCATTCTTCCATTGAAGGACATCTAGGTTGTTTCCATACCTTGGCTATTGTGAGTTAAGATGCTATGAACATTGATATGGCTGTATCACTGTAGTATGCTATTTTTAAGTCCTTTGGATATAAACCGAGGAGTAGGATAGCTAGGTCAAATGGTGGTTCTATCCAAAGTTTTCTAAGGAATCTCCATGATGCTTTCCATAGTAACACTGTTCATTGATTCAGTTCAAATGATATTCTGATTTCTCCTTACTGGATTTTTCAATCTCTGATAGAGGAGTGCTAAATTTTCCTTCAGCAATAGTGGATTTTCCTATTTCTTCTTGTGTTTCTGTAGGCTTTTACCTATGTGTTTTGATGTTGTGTGATCCTCTGCATATATGGTAAGGATGTACACCTTTTTAGATAGTTACACTTTTTACCATTATTTGATGTTCATCTTCATTACTACTGATTTCCTCTTCCCAAAGACTGCTTTGAGTCAATATACCCACTCCAGCTTCCTTTCAACTGGTGTTGGCCTGTGGTGTCTTTCTCCAGCCCTTCACCTGTGTCCTCACATTTAAACCGGATTTCTTTTCTGCTGCACTGTGACAATCTCTGTCTTTTGTTGTGTGTATTTAGGCCATTCATATTTACATAGATTGTTGACATTTTGCATTAGTATCCACATGTTTGTTGCTGTTTTCTATTTGTTCCACTGTTCTGTCCATTTGTCTTCCCTGTCTTCTCTGAGCAAAGTTTATGGTATTCTATTTTCTCTCCTCTCAGCGTATCAGCTATACTTCCTAATTTTTGAGTGTGTACTTTGCAATACACACTTACAAATAATCACATTTGATGGACAGATAGCCCCTCCTAGGCAGTGCAGGCACCTTATATAAAGCGTGCCCACTTCGCTCCAGTCCTTAAAACTTGGCTGCCACTCATACCATCTACACTGAGCTGTGATGCTTTCTTTCATGCACCGTTTCTCCAATATTCTCCCTTTATTTATGGGGATGCAAGTCTCTGACCTATGTCATTTTCCTTCTTTCTGAAGAACTACTTTGAATACTTACTATATGGTAGGTCTATTGATGACAATTTCACTTTGTGTTTGTCCAGAAAATCTTTACTTCTTTTTCATTTTTTATTGGTTCTTTTTAGTTATACATGACTGTAGAATTTATTTTGGTATAATATATTTCATAAGCATGAAATATATCTTATCCTAGTTAGGACCCCATTCTTATGGATGTACATGGTGACAGGATTCACTATGATGTATTATAGAAGTACACAGAAAAATTATTTGGTATTTATTCCACTGTCTTTCCTTTTCCCATCTCCTTCCCTTCCCTTCATTCCCCTTTGACTAATCTATTGAATAGTTATTCTTCCCCTCTCTCCCCTTATTGTGGGTTAGCTTCCATAATTCAGCAAAAACATTCAACCTTTAGGTTTTGGGGACTGACTTATTTCACTTTGGGTTCATCCATTTACTTGCAAATCAGCATACTACAGTGATGCAGCCACATCAATGTTTATAGCAGTTCAATACACGACAGCCAAGCTATGGAACCAAACTAGATACCCTACAACAGATGAATGGATAAAGAAATTGTGGTATATACACACAGTGGTGTATTACTCAGCCATAAAGAAAACCATCTTTTTCATTTTTCAAGGACAATGTCAACGACTACAGAATATTGGATTAGCTGGTATTATTCCTTCAGCACTTCAAATACTTCAATCCATTCTCTACTTCTTTTCATGGTTTATAACAACAAATTTAATGTGATTCTCAGCCTTTCCCCCTTATAGTCAGTCCTCCCTACCCCCTACAACTATGGCTTCTTTTAAGATTACCTCTTTGCCTTGGGTCTTCTCCAGTTTGAATAGGGTATGCTTAGGTATAGAGTTTTTGTATTTATCCTGGCTAGTATTCTTAGAGATTCCTGGATTTATGGTTTGGTGTCTATCATTAAGTTTGGAAAATACCTGACCATGATACAGTAAGCCCTCACTATGAGGTCTACATCCATGGATTTAACCAACCATGGATAGAAGATTTGAGGGGGAAATTATTACAACTGTATTGAACATTACTTTCTTGTCATTATTCCCTGAATAATACTTTGTAACAACTATTTACACAGCACTTGCATTGTTTTAGGTATTATAAGTCATCTAGAGATGATTCAAAATATGCATGAGGATGCATAGTTACATGCAAACCCTAAGCTATTTTGTATTAGGAGCCTGAACATCCTCCATGGATTCTGGCATTTGCATAGGTCCTGGAACCCATGCACTGTGAACACCAAGGAACAAATATTCCTCATATATTTCCTCTGCCACTTTCTCTTATTTCCCTTCTGGCATTAAAATTATGCATGTATTATAACTTTTTCATTGCTGTACCATTGTTCTTTGATATTTGGGGTTTGTTTTTTTCATTTCTTTTTGCTTTGTACAGTTACATGATGTTTAATGATGATATGGGCTGAGAAATGTGTCATTAGCTAATTTTATCACTGTGCAAACATCACAGAGTAGACTTATACAAAGGAAGATGACCAAGATGTCACTAGGAGAAAAAGTCTTATGGAGCCACTGTCATATCTGTGGTATGTTGCTGGACACAATGTCACCATCCTCTGCGAGCCTGGTTTTCAGTTTGTAAAGGTTGTGCTAATGTGTCTTGAAATTCACTGATTCTTTCCTTGTCCACATCTGGCGTAGTATTGAGCTCCTTGAAGCCATCAGTGTTTTTGGTTTCTGTCATAACCTTCTGAATCTCTAGTTTTCATTTCCTGCTTGTATTATTCTACTGTTCTCACTTATCATCTACTTTTTCGGTTGGAGCCCTTAACACAACTAATCATAGCTATTTTAAATTCCCTATCTCATGGTTCCAAATTCCCTGTCGTATCTGGTCTGGTCCAGATGCTCGCTTGGTCTCTCCAGACTGCATTTCTCAGTTCTGCTTAGTGTGCCTAGCAATTCTTTGCTGAAAGTCAGCCATGATGTGTCAGGTGACAAAAGCTGAGGACAGAGGCCTCCTAGGGGAGGCTTCATGTGAACCCCTGTAGGGCTGTGTTGTGCTTCATGACTTCCTGCAGCTACAGATGTGAGACTTCAGCTTCCTCTGGCGTCCTTGCTCACGTCCTCTACTGTGAGGTTTCCCTAAGAATTCCTCCTTGAATAGATTCTGCATTTCGCTGCCCTTTCCATTGTACTCATTTGCTGTCATTCTGGGGTCCTGTTACTGTGGCGGTAAGGCACGTAGGAAGAGAGGCAGTCTAGAGTCTCAAGGTTACATCTCTGTCTTTTAGTCAGCCTGAGTCCCTGGTTGTGTGGCATTTAGAAGTGCTTCTCAGCCTCCGTCCACTTTTTCTTAGGTGATTCCCAAAGCATAGAGGGGGCTACTGTTAGCTAACTGTTCTTTCCAGTCAAATAATGCTCTAGTAAAGTTGTTTCTCTATTTGTTATAGAGAATACTCTGGCAGTACTTTCCATCTTCACATGACCAAAATATGAGAAGTTTTTTCTAAGATTATCACCATGAAAAATTTGCTGGGCTTCTTGAAGACAAAACCCACAGATGTGTGAAGGATCTCCTTAAGACTAGGCCTCCAAAAATTTCTTACTCTCAAGGTTGTCCACACCCAGGCTCCAGCAAACCATCCTACCAGTTCATGGCTCCCATGGGTTATGCCCCTAGGTCCATCTAGGCTACATTCCTCTCTGTTCCCCTGTGCCTCCAGACTGCAGGAGGTGGTTTGTGTTAAGACCACAAAGGTCCTGAGATCTGCCTGCAGATTTGGGACTTCAAATCTCTGGTGGGTCTAAGAAGTCATTGATTACCATTTTTTTTCCACTTCCTGTTTTGTTATAAAGATGAGAGCAGCTGGAAAGTGACTACCAAGCACTCTATAGATCATAGCTAAAAAAAATAGTACAATTTTTAGAGTACTCCCTTTTTATACTTTTTGTGTCATTCTTGTGCATTTCTGGTATTCACAAAATTCTTGATTTTTAGTAAGGCTGATGGACCCTAGAATAATAAGTTCCTCTTAACTCCATTATGCTAATGATTATATTCAATCATTAGAGTAAGTCTATGAAAAAGTAAAACAAATGAGAATTTCAACACTCAAGCAGACTAACTCACCTTTGGTCACACAAATAGCCCACCCTAGAGAAGAGGCTAAAAGCCTCCAGGGGTGGGACTGACTGTCCATTCGTCGTGTCTCTGAACTCTTAAGGTTCAGAATCATTCCATGCTTTCCTTTCAAACAATGTAAGATGGTAAGACTATGAACCTAGTGTACTTTCTTTTAATACTTTATCTTGTTGCAAAAAAAAAATCACTGTAAATCTACATGATCCCATACCATACATATGTATTTGGTTCCCCTTCTATGGACTCTAGACTCTAACAACTTAAAATTCATGGAAAAAAAATCTTTTTTTTTTTTTGGTACTGGAGATTGAATTCAGGGGCACTCGACCACTGAGCCGCATCCCCAGCCCTATTTTTACGTTTTATGTAGAGACAGGGTCTCACTGAGTTGCTTAGCGCCACACCATTGCTGAGGCTGGCTTTGATCTCGCGATCCTCCTGTCTCAGCCTCCCTAAGTGCTGGGATTACAGGTTTGTGCCACTGCGCCCGGCTGAAAAAAATCATTTTAAGGTACTAAAAATGTTTAGGGGATTTTTTTTCCAGTACTGGGGATTGAACCCAGAGATGCTCCCCCACTGAACTACACCCCCCTAGCACTTTTTATTTTGAGAAAGGGTCTCACCAACTTTCCCTGGCTGGCCTTGAGCTTGAGATCCTCCTGACTCTGCTTGCCAAGTAGCTGGAATTACAGGTGTGAGCGACCACACTTAGCTACAAGGCATATTATCTGTAGCAGGAGTAAGTGTGAACTAATGATATAATATCCCCTTTTTTCAGTTGAATAGTCTTTATTCACTTTGAACTGTCACATAGTCTGGTTTCATTTCATTCTCTTTTAAATGACAGATGAATTCCTAAAATCCAAGTATTTATTTATTTTGTCTGCCACTAAAGAAAATTGCTGAAATGGTAAGACCTTGAAAATCAGTAGTGCTTACAGACAACATTTTTTAAAGGTACGTAAAAGAATGTGAATTAAGTCAGCAGCTTGCCTTTAAAAAAGAGAGTGTTTATGTGAGGCCTCTGATCTGTGTTTTACTCCCTTTCTGTACTAATAGTAGGAATGTTCATTTTAAGGCACCTAAAAGTCTGAACGACCAAGAAGCTCTGCTCCAAAATCAATGCTGGTTTTGTCTCCCACCCCTCCACAGACTGTCTTTCTCTGTAATCAATTCCTCTTTGAGGATAATTGTTTAAAAGCTATGACTTCATTTTCAGGTTAAATTCATGCCTGCACCATTCTGAGAATTAAAAGGAAAAAAAAAAACAAAGAAAAGAAAAATCAGTCTTTGAGTACTATGCTCAATTTACTTAAAAAAGATCTAGAATATTAAAATATTTCCAGAGGCAACTCTTTAGTGTGACAGGTGCATAATAACATTCGTGGGCTGAAGGGTCTTTCTTAGAAAAGCATCCTGTTGCTCCTTTAACAGGAGTACTGGGTGTCATTTATAATTCATGCAAGTATATTGAAGCTTTCTGCTGCCACCAGAGAAAGATGGTTTTCAAAGCTGCAGAGTGCAACAATCCGATATTCCTTGTACAGACGCCCATATATCTCACAGATTTTACACTGGAGATCATTTCCATGCTGATGTCCTCGGGAACATAATGTGATATTTTCAGAAAACACAGATTTATGCTGTGTGTTATTTCTGCAGGCTTGGGGGATGGCCACTAGATCACAGGCTGAGGGTGTATTTCTGGTCAGCTTTCACCCACACTGCAGTGGTCACTACAAAGGAGTGGAAAACCACATGCTTCATAAACTTCATTTTTTGTATTGAATAGATTTTATACTGGAAAACAAGTTTAATGATTGGAATGCACTCTTGGTAGAAGGCAAAATGACCAAAGGAATAACTAAATCACTTCTTCTGAAGTATAGGGCTTAAGACATGAGATCAATTTTGGTTGAATTATGTTGCAGGCCAAAGCAGGTGAGCTTCTGGAAGTGGCCTACTCACCTGCCACTCTCAGACATGGGAATGTCATATTCGACGACAGCAAATTGGCAGTAGCAAGCTCTGAGAACTATCCCAGAGCCCTGGAGAACCACAGGCCAAAAGATGTAGACCCAGCAAAGCCATTCTCAGTAGAACAGTCCATACAGTATAACCCATAATCAGAATCAAATTATGAGAAACTCTCCATCCCCAAGAATGTCTGAATAGCCTTATTCTCTTCAATATCTCTCTTCTAAATTCCACCAAATAACACACGTCCACTGCCCTGACCTAGAATTTTTAACTACCCCTCATGGTATACAACAACTCCTCAGGGTACACAAGCCACTGCACAGAAAAGACACCAACTTTAAAATGAGCTGTAGATTCCTCATACAGGGCGCAATGCTGTATGAAGTAGACACACAAGAATATCTGCTGAATAATTATAGGTCTCAATTAATGAACAAATGAAATAATTAACTACAGAATAAATTTACCTCTGATCAATTTATCTTCCTAAATGAGAAAAAAATTGCTTGAAACTTTTAACATAAAAGCTATGGGATTTTTTTTTTAAACTTTCACTTTAGAATGACTTTTGCTTTATAGAAAATGTGCAAAGATAGTCCCTGAGTTCAGATGGCAGACGTAAGGAGCCATTCCCCTCATATCATATCCAGGACATATGCCATCAAGCGTGCCTTCACACCAACGATGCCAACCTCAACACCTGGCTGAGGTAGTGCTCATCAGGTCTCTTACAGTAAAACAACCTTTTCCTACTTTCCCAGTCTGGACAGAAGACACTGTGCACAGCCTACCCTAAGGAACAGAGTTACACTCCATGTCCTTGAGAGCAGAGTCACCACATAAATCATCTGGAATTTTTCTACCTGGATTTGTCTATTCTCTCCCATTTATTTATATCAGTATGGGCTCATGGATATTTATTTTGTACTTTGCATATAATTCAATGTCATATTTTTGGTTATTATTCCAGTTTTGGTCATTGGGAGCTCTTTGGTTTGACTCTTGGGTCCTTTTGAGACACCTTATCACTGTGGAATTTTTCTCCTTTTGGAATAGGGTAGGGAAGTACTTATTTACTCATCTGAAGAAGCTTCAGACTCAACTTTTCTCCTACCCAGCTCTAAAATCAGCCATTGCCCAAAAGCGCTTGTTCCTTCTACTGGAAAATGGTATCAGAAACCAAATTCTTGGCACAAGGTTCTTTTTTAAAAATATTTTTATTTGTAGATGGACACAAAACCTTTTTTTTTTCATGTGGTGCTGAGAATCAAACTCAGTACCTAACATGTGCTAGGCAAGTGCTCTACCAGTGAGCTACAAGCCCAGCCCCTGGTACCAGGTTCTTTGGAGATATTGCCATCAGTTTATGTGTTTTCTCATAGGATACTGATAGTTTCCTCTAGTCATCTCCAGATGTAACTTATTGGCAAATTACATGGAAAATGAGAATAACTATTCCTACCTCATACCAGTGTTGAATATTTTGAATGGAATCCTAGCACAGAACACAGAACAAAAGCAAAACAAATAATAATAATTAAATGATATTACTACAGGTTCACTGAAAATACAGCAAATAATTTTGTCTTCCAAAGACTCTCAATTCTCTGGCAGTTTTATTTTTGATTTGACATGTTTTCATTGCTATATAAACAGGCAAAGAAGTTAGAGACTCCAACTCTATAACTAGCTCTATTGTTTAAAAGAATTTAGATCACCTAAGGTATCCTTTTCTAGAATGGTCAATCAAACCCGGCATAGCTAGCCTGTCATTAATCTCTGACTCTTTCATTGATCTTTTGCAGCTTCACTTTTTCTCATTTCCACAAAGATTATTGGTCATAGTATCTTGAATCCATCCCAAATTTGAGCAATGACAGGTTTTTAAAAGCTGGTATTCAACTTTAGCCATGATGTTGCTTCTAAACTCTGTTACAGTGAATCCACAGTGGACAACTGTTTTAAATATGTAAAATTTAGTCTACATCTTTCTAATTTGTCCAGACAGTACTTACTGTAAGCTGGCAAACCCTTCTGGTTCTTGCTCTTGAGAAACTTTAATTAAACCAAGCATAACTAAGCTTACTGAGTTTCCAAGTCATAATGAAAGTGGAAATATAGATGTTTTGGCATTGAAAGGGATGGCAAGAAAGTACCTATCTTGAAAACCCTCATGTCAAATTATTGATGCACAGCAGTTACTGTCTTTGAGCGGAAGGGTCATCCACTACCTGGACATGACCAGATATCAAAGTTGACAGTCTGCAATCTGATCATCTTGTATCACTCATCCTTTGCCACACCTACAGGACCACAGATGGCATTGTGCAACCCCCTGGGCAGTGCTGGGCTCCACAGGCTGTGCCAGCTTCAAAACCTCTGAAGAGACTGACACAGTGGTTTTCTGGTCTCTTTGCTTTGGAGGGTGAAAGAAGGTTAAAGAAGGGTGAACTGCTGTCTCTAAACCTTCTGAGCCTCATTTCCTCCAAGATACCAGCCCCATGACTTGTGCACTCATTCCAGTGGATCTTAAGACTTAACGGTAGGCTGAGCATGGTGGCACGTGCCTATAATCCCAGTAGCTCAGCAGGAGGATGAAGCAGGAGGATGGTGAGTTCAAAGCCAGCCTCAGCAAAAGCAAGGTGCCAAGCAATTCAGTGAGACCCTGTCTCTAAATAAAATTCAAAATAGGACCGGGGATGTGGCTCAGTAGTCAAGTGTCCATGAGTTCAATCCCCAGTACCCAAAAAGGAGAAAAAAAAAAGACTTAATGGTAGCATGTTGAGAAGGCAAACTGACCTAGGTGCCCAGGCTTGGTGTTAAGTCACCCCTCTCTCACTGATTTGTGGAAAACAAATTCAAAATTAACTATATGCATGTACTGTTTTAATTATTGGTATAAGATCTATTTGCAAGTCAGAATAGTGGAAAATAAATTATTTCCTATGCATTATCTGATATCTCACCCTTTAAGTGTATCTGATATATAGAGAATCAAATATATTAACAGCCTTGAGATGAATGTGGTTCTATATATTGATGCATGTCTTAGAATGGCCTTTTTAACTAGCTTTCCAATTATGACTTCTTACCAGTCTCCTACCTATCCTTTAAATTGATCATGGACTCCTCCACCAGTGGAATTTTTCATCTGGAATTTTTCTGCCTCAATTTGTCTATTCTCCCCCATTTATTTATATCAGGATGGGCTCTAAATGTCTATCATTTGGGGATGAAACATAGGCATGCCAATACATTTGTTAATGTGGGTTTAAATTTAGGACTCTGTTTCTTGAAGTTGTGGTTTGAAAGCATGTGGCTGGGCTGAAACATGGTTTGGACACCAGGGTGGTTATCTACTTGCTGCACTTCCAGTAGAGTCAGAAAGTCTCGAAGGTCCACGTTCACTGCTTTACCTAGACACAGGGTAGATTTCAGAAGCGAATGAAGGATATTTTCCTCACTGATATAAATGTCATGTTTGATTATAGCTTGCTGATGATGGCATTAGGAAAGGAAGAATGTGAAAGTTTCTGAGGAGACTGAGCAATTCCTAAAGAATCTGAGTTCTCCTGCTTTCTACAGGCGGATGAGTGATACACTCTTCCTTCATGCAGACTTTTGAAAGATCATTAAGAACTGATCCCAGGATTGTAGAGATGCTGGAGGACACAGGACCAATGAGTGATCCTAGTGCAACCTAGTCTACAAGGCAAACAGAGAAAATAGCAAGTACAGCTACTTCAGCCATGTAGTCCATTTCAAATTAAGTATCCCCTCCACTCCAATGCCCCTGCTTCAGCAGAGAAGAGAACATGAGCTAGATTCCAAGGCCTGATAGAAGTATAGCCTACTTTGGAGAGAAAGATGAATCCCAACCATAGTCCAACCACGCCAGACTGTCAGGGCCTTTACCTTAGTGCGGCAAGTAGATAACCACCCTGGTGTCCAAACAGTATTTCAGCCCAGCCACATGCTTTCAAACCACAACTTTAAGGGACAGAGTCCTAAATTCAAACCCACATTAACAAATGCATTGGCATGCCTATGTTTTACCCCCAAATGACACACATTTAGAGTATTTAAGAAATATTTGATTTCAATGAGAAAAAGAAAGCTAGACCAATAGGAAAATGGGCAAAAAGACTTGGACACTTTACAAAGGAGAACACTGAAATGGTCAATCAAAATAAAAAAAAGGAGCTCAACTTCGAGAGTCATCTGGGAAATACAAATTAAAAGCAAAATGCAATAATATACCAACACTGCCAGAAAAATTAAAATGAGTAAAATGGAAAATACTAAAGGTTGATGCATAAATGAAGTGACTAGAGCTCTTATACATCACTACAAGAACATCCACTCATGAAAACATACACATTCCCTGTGACCTAGGAACTTTACTCAGGAATGCCCAGTAGGAATGTATACATCTATTCACCAAAAAACATGCTCAAGAGTATGCAGAAGGGGCTGTGGTTGTAGCTCAGTGGTAGAGTGCTTGTCTAGCATGTGTGAGGCACTGGGTTCGATCCTCAGCACCACATAAAAATAAATAAATAAAAGTATTGTGTCCATCTACAACTAAAAAATTTTAAGAGTATGCCAAAATTAGTGTGGCATCACTAATTACAACAGACAAAGAAAGAAACTGGAACTGTCCATCAGAATCTAAATCTGCGTGCGATGTGAAGAAATCTCATAAGCAGAATGGTGGATGAATGAATCGGATGCAAAAGAATACATTTGGCGTAAGTACTTGGCATGATGCACAATAAGAACACAAACTAATCCCAGCACTTTGGAAGGCTGAGACAGGAGAATCACCAGTTCAAAGCCAGCCACAGCAAATATCAAGACACTAAGCAACTCAGTGAGACCCCATCTCTACATAAAACACAAAACAGGGCTGGGGATGTGGCTCAGTGGTCGAGTGCCCCTGAGTTCAATCCCCAGTACCAAAAAAAAAAAAAGAACACAAACTAATGTATGCCTGTGCTAGTCAGTTTATAGTTTATGTTACTCTGAAAAAACGACTAAGATAACTGACTTAAAAGGAGGAAAAGTTTATTTTGGCTCATGGTTTCAGAGGCTTCAGTCCATGGTCCCTTGGCCCCATTGCTTTGGGCAGCATAGTATACCATGTTGGGAACACACAGTGGAGGAGGGTGCTCACCTCACAGGGGCCAGGAAACAAAGAGAGAGCAGAGTGGCAGGGTCCCAATAGCACCTTCGTGGGTGCATCCCCAGTAACCTAACTTCCTTCCACTGGGCCCCACCTCCTAAAGCTTCCACCAGTTCCCAATACATCCAGGTTAGGGACCAAGCCTTTAAAACCTGACTTTTAGGTGCCACTCCAGATCCAAACCACAGCAATGCTGTCAAAGCTCAAGATAGCATTAACCTTTGGGGAACAGCTGAAAGGGAGCAAGGAGCAGGACTGGGAGGGCTGTGAACTCTGGTGTGTTGACCTGCTGACTGGCTACCTGGTGGTGTTCAGTTTGTTAACATCTATCAACTTGAACTGTATGATCTATGAATATACATACAACAAAACATCTAAACAACCGCTCAGGAGCAGGACCATACCGGTATCCAATGGCGTCATCAGTAATCTCTCTGCTGTGCTGCCCTCTCTCCTTCACTGCATACTCTCTGAAACAGGTTCTTGCCATTTGGTGTCAAAACGTCTGCCAGCAGCCACAGGCTTCGGTGCTATCCAGGAAAGCAGAGCAACTCCCTGCTCCCTACTGTTGCGATCAGGAGTAGAGTCTCAGTGGAAGTACCCAAGTCACAGGTCCATGCACATGCCAAGGTGTGCTGGCAGGTCAGGCCTAAGCCATGTGACCCTCCTAGAGCCATTGTATCATCACTGCCCATCATCACTGTCACCGTGATCACCATTGTCACCGCGCCCCTTAGTCCCCAGTGCTAAAGGCCAACTGCACTCGGCTAAGCTGTTCTCCCTGGAAGCCTCCTGATGCAGTTGCCATCAGGTATAAACCAAGCCATACTCACCTGGAAGGCT
The DNA here is from genome assembly GCA_028644305.1 of Xerus rutilus. NCBI lineage: Eukaryota > Metazoa > Chordata > Mammalia > Rodentia > Sciuridae > Xerus > Xerus rutilus. Next base: position 18,809,992 of record CM053416.1, read on the forward strand.
CATCTCTCACACATCTGTGCAAGAAGACTGGGCCAGCTGAGCCTCTGAGATATCTCCTCTGTCTCTACATGGTCTTTCCTCATGCCATCAGGTGGCCTCAGTGTGGCTAGACATGGCGGCTCTCAGAGAAAGCAGGCACCAAGCAGAAGTCAATCATCTACTACTGCCTAGCCCAGGGACTGGCAAACCATGGCCTGTGCTCAAGCCTGCCTCCCACCTACTCTCACAACAGGTGTAACCACAACGAGCCACACCAGCTCCCGTGTCACGGCTGGCTTCCAGGTGCTACAAATGTGCAGATGCACAGCTGACAGACACCATGAGGGTGTGGCCTGAAGAGCTAAAACATTTCACCAGCTATCTGACCATTTCCAGAAACATGCTGCCGACCTCTGACTGAGCCTGAAATGTCACACAGTGCCATTTGTGCTATGATCTATCCACTGTAAGTCCCCAAGGCCAGTTTACACATGCCCAACAATCTGTGGGCATGTGCTTAGCCAGCGTGGAGATGCAGCCACCTAACACATGTGCACTGAGAGGAGCTGAAGGCACAGAGGATGCCCAGAGGCCGCACAGACCCAGAGGATCTTCCAGGTGGGAGGGCTTGTTTTTAATTCCCTCAGCAGGTTAACCAAGGTGAAGGTACAGACGACACATTCTTTTTCCTAGTTAATGCCATTGTCCACACCATGGTGGTAAGAAAGGAACTTGTTTCCCTCCAAAATTACACCTATTGCTCTGGGGCACCATGCTGAAGTCATTCTGACAACATTTACAATGCCCTAATTGAACTGCTTGTGCACAGAAGAATTGCTTCTTGCTAAAGGAAAATAGCTGGGAGAATTACAAAAATGGCACATCAGAAAAAAATGCAACACATTCTCCAGCTTTTGAAATGTCAGACTCCTGGGCACCAATTTATCTGACTTACACTACAGGGCTGCAAACAGTCAGCAACTCTTATTTGGCCATTTTTCACAATAAAAATGCATTTCTAAGTGCTATTTTAGCTCTGTAATGATTGTACAGATCTATTTATTTTTCATTTATGTGTGTGTGTGTTGGGGGGAGGGGTGGCTTCCTAAGTAATACCTTGCCTTTGGCAATGTTTGGCAACAGAGGAGAAGGTATTATATTAATCAGATTGGACCATTTGCTTAGTGAGAAGAATACAATCTGGATTTTAACAAAATAAAAGGCATTCAGAATCCACATGGAAAATTAAGCAGTTGCTGAGTTCTTCCTATAGGAATATGTCACTGACAGCAACTCCCAGCTGCAGGCCAGCAGAGAAGGCTGAAGGCCATTGTCACCATCATGGAGAGATCACGTGACCCAGTGATGCCTGCAGAGGCAGTGTGAAAATGGGCCAGAAGGGCAGGAGATGCCGCCACCACACTGACCAGCTGGCTATGCTTCCCATGCCAGTAGGTGCACATCATCTGAGGGGAGAAATATTGACCAGCTCAGGCCAGGTGTTGGCAGAAATGACAGGTGGTTGCTTACATTTATCTACATTTTGAACACTGGTGTAGAAAGATTTAAAAAAAAAAAAAAAAAAAAGCCCTTTTCCTCAACAAGGCCTTGCACCTACCTAGAGCACTGGGCCCATGCACAACCCATTATAATACAAGTATAACATAATGTGACCATCACAAAGAAGTGCTGAGCAAACGAGCAAAGATAGCTGGGTGAGAGCCGATGTTTAGGGTTTACTAGCAGGCAATGTGGAGGATGTCATAACTCAACCTTCACAATCACTTTTTTTAAATTTATTTATTTACTTACTTACTTTGGTACTAAGGAACTTGACCACTGAGCCATACCTCCAGCCCTTTTTTGTATTTTATTTAGAGACGGGGTCTCACTGAGTTGCTTAGCACTTTGCTTTTGCTAAGGCTGGCTTTGAGCTCACCATTCTCCTGCCTCAGCCTCCCAAGCCACTAGGATTATAGGCGTGGCCACCACATCCGGCTCACTTTATTAATTTTATAACGCTATTCTACTTATTTCAGAAGCAAGGATTAATACTTTGCAAAGCCAAGGAACTTGAAGATTATATAAATTTATTTGGAAACCTGATTTCGAACCAGAAAATCTGGTTCCATGGTTTATACTCTTAATTATAAAGTATTATAGTGAATAGAAGGAAGAAAGAAAAGAGGGAGGGAGAAAGGGAGGGAGGAAGGAGAGGAGGAAGGAAGAAAGAAGGATGGATGGATGGATGGATGGATGGATGGATGGATGGATGGATGGATGGGCAAAGAGATGGAGTAAACAAAGTACTGTGATTATGACAGAGAAGGAACAAGTGAACCTGACCAGCTATTAAGACTAAACAGATTTTTGACCTGAGTTCTGAAAATAGTGGGTGCTTCTAGGTGCTTTAGATAGTCCTCCCAGGCTAGCAGAGGAGCATGAACAGACATGATATTCCTAAGTATCTGTGAACCTAGAGGGTGGCCAGGAGTCCTGCAGGATGGCCATGGCAGTCAGAGGAAAGCTGGCTGACAGATGAGGAGGTCTGGAGTGCTGTGTTAACAAGTTTGAGCCTTGCACAAGCAGCAGAAAGCATTCAAGTGTTTTCAGTGATTGGTAAAATGTACTAAGGATCTAACTTGTGCTGGCATGAGGCATTAAAATCCTCACACAAACTGGATTAAGCCAGATGCCATGGCCATTCCCTTCTTTTATAGGCAATAAAGCTAAGGTATGTGAGGGAGAATCGCTTGCCCCACGTCAGTCTAGAACAGTTTACACCAGGATGCGGACCCAAGCAGCCCTTGAGAGCATAAAGGGACACAGGGCAAAAGGGTGGCATGATTTTGCCTGTGTTTAGAGGCCGTTTATTCAGACTAGAGAGGCGGGATGTGAGCAAAAGCAAGGCTCACTCTTGGCGCTACTAACTTCTTGGGCTGGATAGCTGCTTGTTGTGGGCTGTCCTATGCAGGGAGGATGGTGAGCAACATTCCTGGCCTCCACCCAATAAATACTAGTGGTATTCTCCTTCAAGTTGTGACCAACAAAAATGTTTCCAAATATCCCCAAATGTCCCCAGGAAGGAAGACCACCCCTGGCCAAGTCAGTGCTTCAGAGCATTGATGGGGGATTGAACTAGTGATGTTTCAGAAACAGTCGGCAGTACCAAGTGATCCCACAGTGAAGAGGTCAAAGGTGTGTCCACAAGGACACCACACACGTGGGAGGCCACAAAGTGCCCAGAAGTCTAAGGCTTGGGGTCCGGACTCAGCAGGTGGAGGTTCAAAACCCAGCTCTGTCGTCACCACTGTGTGAAGCTGGGCACACTGAATATTCACACTCCCGAGCTCGTTAAAAGACCCTAATAGCATCAACCTGAAAAGCTGTCAGGAAGATTCAAACCGGACACCTGAGTAAATGCTCGGCAGAGTTGGGCACATAGCACCTGTTCAGCAGAAGTCACGGCTGCCCAGAAAGGGAACACAGAGCAGCTTTCTTCAACCCCTTTTTGTGGAGCTTAGAGTCTCAGAGTTTGGGGTTTTTTAGATTTTTTTCTTTTTCAGTGAACAGGCACTGTGTATTCTGTAAACTGTTTCCCAAGCAATGGTATATTTTCCAACCTTTCAAAGTTAAACTGAAATAATATATAAAAGACTCACACTAACAAGGAGACCCTGGCACAAGTGTCATTCTCAGCGTCAACCATGTCCTTGCATGGGGAGGAAGGGAAGCGATCCACTAGGGGTGCTCATTCCACCCTCTGGACCCTTCCCAATTAGGCACAGATCAACTGACCGGCTTCTTTCCGGGAACCGGCAGGCGCTATGTCTGCCCCATTGTCTGTTCTCACTGCTGTGTTTCTGGAATTAGGCCTCACCTTCTGTCATCTTGAATATCTGAAGACTTTACTGATCTCAAACGTGCTTAGACATAGGAGGACAGCAGTAAAATAAAATTTTATAGCCAACAAAGTTATTCATACCTGAAGTTTACTGCACATTTTATATTTTGTTTAACAACACATGGCTCCTTGAGATTCTAAAATACACATAGCTTCTGAAATCAGAGTTTGCCTGTGCTTTTTTTCCATTAGGATAGAGAAAATTCCTGATAATTGGCCAGAGTGACTAAAATTCTATAGGAAATGTACCTCTTTTTCCAAGTGTTGAGATACTGTAAAGCTCTTTGTTAGAAAAATGCTCCAATTTTCCTACTTGCTTCTAAAATACGTAATTTTTCCACTCACAGTGACCATTTTCCATGGACTCCCCAACTCTCAATATGGTCAGTATTTAATTCCATTTCAAGACAGGGAGGTCAACTGATAAAATGTAAAGAAGCCCAGTGACTCTGTTGTATTCTGATGCTTCTGCTGTTTGGCTAGGGTCTGTGAAGACAATGCTATATAAGTGACAGCATTATTGTCTTCTGCAGTGATGATTTTTTAAAAAGCAATTAACACTGCCTTTTCACTACACCCTGGTTTTCAAAGTTAGCACCAGACTGAAAATTTTTATTTTATTTTACAATTTATTTATTTATTGGGGTGGGGGTATCAGGGATTGAATTTAGGGGCACTCGATCAGTAAGCCACATCCCCAGCCCTATTTTGTATTTTATTTACACACAGGGTCTCACTGAGTTGCTTAGCACCTCGCTGTTGCTGAGGCTGGCTTTGAACTCGCAATCCTCCTGCCTCAGCCTCCTGAGCTGCTGGGATTTAATAACAAGACATGACAGTAGCTTCTATTTTTCACAGACTGACCTAAACATCTACCTTATTTTTTGGCATAGGAATAGAAAATAAACAAAGAAAAATCTGGATTTTCCATAAGACAAGTTGCAGAGAGAACTTGCATCCCAGAATAGCACAATGGAATGGAAACATTACTGTACTGGATTCAATTCCCAGTTCTTATACTGTTATCCAGATGTAAAGTAATTTGGTTGCTTCATCAGTAAAAACTAAATAATGGATTGGATTTCTGAGGTGTTTTCCAGCTCAAATTTTCTATATAGGTAGTTCCAAATCAAACACATTAACCTGATTTGGTATCAGCCATGTCACCTCAAAGACTGCTTGGATGATGGCTTGTTTATGTTTCCTTCCAAGATATATTAAATAACCAATATGCATTAAGACCACGATAGCCTGCGTTTGTCTTTGCCACCAACACCTCCTCACAAGATGCACCTCAACATGACTCTTGAAAGACAGGGTTAACAAGAGCACTATCTGCCATACAGAAATAAACCACTGATCTCCTTGGACTTACAGAGCTCTTGACCTATTTTCTTGCCTGAATAGCCAGGAAAGAAATTCAAAAGCCTTTAACCCTCTTCCTACTTAGAAACAGAATCTAAAAATACACAGGTTGGATAGAAGTTTCTCGCCACCTCTTATTATCTCCGAGGATGAGATCACTGGGTCTGAGAGTAGGAGTGGTGTTAGAGTCACAGAATCTGGATGCTTACCTCAGACCTGCAGGACTCTTGGGCCACAGCGAGCAGAGGATGAGTCTTCTGAAGACCATGTTAGGAACTGAAACATATCAGAAGGAGTGGAGTTAAGCTCTCGGGCTTTTTTAATGACTTGTTTCCCAGATGTCCTTGTGGTCAGGGTGTTCATTTGAGTATCTACCTTCTTCAGCTTTGATTTAAATGTATTCTGCCCAGTTTGTCTTCTCTTGAGATGGAAATAATGCCACATATGCCCCTTTGAACAGCCCTTCTTACCCTTGAATGTGATTGCTAAGGTGCCCTTCAACTATCATTACTGTAAGCAATGTATCCTTTGCGGTAAACATAATTAAAAACTGCTCCAGGGTCGTCTTAAAGTAATGTGAGATTTTTACATTTTTATGCCCAGCTTGGGGGATGTTAAAGCACGTGGTTCTGGGATGGGAAGATAGGAGGGATATCAAAAGATATGCCCCATCCATAACACTCCCTTGATGGAAATGACAGCCTTATTTGTTTTGTTAACCAGTGTATAATTAAAAGTCAATATTCAAGATCATAATAAAAATCTGTGTAACTACATATGTTGTGAGACTGAAGTTTGGAAGGAAAATCCATTAAAACACAGCCATGTGTAATTTACAAGAAATCAGTAATAAAATGTTTGCTCTCAACATTATCTGCAAAATGGTCTGTATATTACCAGAATAAATCCATATTACTTGGAGGATGTAGATAAACATCCATAGGCAAAGTTCACACTGAGGTTATCTGCCTCCTGCTCTGAACCAGGGAGTGCGATTTACAGGAGACAAATTGTGGTTTACTCCAAGCCTCAAGTGCATGGTGCAGAAATGAGTTCAGTTCCTGAGAGGGTATCTGTCATAGCCAAATAGGAAGGAATGCCATTACAGGTTTGTGCCCATTGCAAAAAAACATATCCCTTGTCCTCAGGGGGAAACAAAGGAGGATCCTGAACAATGAGAAGCCCTAGCTGCGCCTCTGCTCACAAAACATGGAAACATCTAACGCTGGCTCACTGGCAGCATAAGGCCGCCTTACTCTAAGCAACTGGTGAATTCCAGGCTTTGTGCCTCTACTTTGAGTTCTGAAATTAGGAAAAATTCAAGAGTAATAGCATGGTGCACTGAAACATCATGGTGGAGAAGTTCAAGGCTGTCTCCCTGACCAGCCCGGGTGGTGGAGGTGGTGGAGGTAGGGGAAGCTGTACCTGCTGCTGACCAGCCCAGGTGATGGAGGTGAAGGAGACTGGGGAAGGCTGGAAGAAGCTGGAGGAAGCTGGCCCCGCAGCTGACCAGCCCAGGAGGAGGATGCAGATGTGGAGGAGGAGGAGGTGGAGGTGAACACAGAGGCGCAGGCAGAGGTGGAGGTGCATGTGAAGGTCGAGGTGAAGGTCGAGGTGGGAGGTGGGAGGTGGAGGTGCAGGTGGGAGATGGAGGTGGAAGTGGGAGGTGGAGGTACAGGTGCAGGTGGAAGATGGAAGTGGGAGGTGGAGGTGCGGGTGGAGGCCGCCCAGTGGCCACAGCCAGGTAGGCCCTGACAGCCCTCAGCCCAGCAGGGGCTGGACCCAACCACAGCCTTTGCCTCCTGGGTCTCCTGCGGTCTGATCCCACCCGGCAGCGCTCAGGGCGGCCCTCACCTGCGGGCTGGGCGCACTGCAGGGGCTCTCAGCTCCTCGCTGCTGGGACGGAGCCCCGGCCTGCGCAGCGCCCTCAGCGCCTTCCCCTCCTCAGCGGCTCTCCCTGCTCAGCGCCTTCCCCTCCTCAGCGCCTCTGCTCCCTCAGTGCCTCCCCCTGCTCAGCCTCTGCACCCTCAGCGCCTCCCCTGCTCAGCGCCTCTGCACCCTCAGCGCCTCCCCTGCTCAGCGCCTCTGCTCCCTCAGCGCCTCCCCTGCTCAGCGCCTCTGCTCCCTCAGCGCCTCCCCCTGCTCAGCGCCTCTGCTCCCTCAGCGCCCTCAGTGCCTCCCCTGCTCAGCCTCTGCACCCTCAGCGCCTCCCCCTGCTCAGCGCCTGCTGCTCCCTCAGCGCCCTCAGTGCCTCCCCTGCTCAGCCTCTGCATCCTCAGGGCCTCTCCCTGCTCAGCCTCAGCGCCCTCAGCGCCTCCCCTGCTCAGCGCCTCTGCTCCCTCAGGGCCTCCCCTGCTCAGCCTCTGCACCCTCAGCGCCTCCCCTGCTCAGCGCCTGCTGCTCCC
>CM053416.1:18818144-18847495 GCA_028644305.1 Xerus rutilus
CGCCTCCCCTGCTCAGCGCCTCTGCTCCCTCAGCGCCCTCAGTGCCTCCCCTGCTCAGCGCCTCCCGCTCCCTCAGCGCCCTCAGCGCCTCCCCTGCTCAGCGCCTCTGCTCCCTCAGCGCCCTCAGTGCCTCCCCTGCTCAGCACCCGCTGCTCCCTCACCGCCTCCCCTGCTCAGCGCCTCTGCTCCCTCAGCGCCCTCAGCGCCTCCCTCTGCTCTGCCTCTGCACCCTCAGCGCCTCCCCTTGCTCACCGCCTTCCCCTCCTCAGCGCCTCCTCCTGCTCAGCGCCTCTGCTCCCTCAGCGCCTCCCCTGCTCAGCGCCCGCTGCACCCTCGAGGCCCTCACCTTTGCGCCCTCACAGCTTTCGCCCACTGCGCTTCGTGCCTCTCACGCCCTGCGCCCTCGTGCTACCTGCACTTTGCGCACGCCCCGCCCGCCAGGCCCAGGCCACGCCCCCTCTGGCCACGCCCCCGCCCCGCAGGCAGGACAGCTCCGGACAGTGCCCTCAGGGCCCTGCACCTGCGGAGGAGCGGCTGGGACACCCTCTCTTCTGTGGTGTCGCTGCCCTGGAGCCCCGGATCCCACGCGGGTCCCGTCCGTGGTGCGGCTTCCTGCCCTCCTAGATGCCAGATTCCAGGACCTCTAAGCTGGGAGGCTGAACACCAGTCCCCGGGGAGGCTACAGAGACACTACAAAGAAGAGGGCAATCCCAGAAATACCTGAAAAACCGAACGTGCCGCCTGTCTGTTGGCCAGAGGACCCGAAGTCTGTCCTTTCCACTGAAGTGTATAAATCTTGCAAAACCACTCTAATCGCTCCAAGTCTGTTCCCATATTTCCATGAGAAGCAACTGTGACTCTGGGATTTTTAAAGCAAATTTGAGTTAGAATGTAAAGGAACTGTGGCCAGGAGGAGAAGGCTGGAGGAGGCCGTTTAAATAGAGGCCTGGGTACCTTCTGGAAGCTTTGTGCAGTACAACTACCTGGGCTGAGCACAGTGGCAGAAAGCAAAACCCAGTGCCCTCGGCAGCGTCCCAGTCGAAGGAGAGGCCTTGGGTAGGAAGAAACGCAGAGCTGTTGTGGGATCCTGCTGGGGCCCTTAGCTCTGGGGGAACCTGCTCATCGGCTTTCACAGACCCACAAGGAGCTGGCCCTTGCCTGCGGGCTGATTTCCACTTCATGAACAAACACAAGAAACCTGTGCTTAATAATCGATCATTTATGTGACTTCTACAGTAAAACCCAGACAAGGAAACAATTATTTACATTTTTCTAACAAGGAGAGGGAAAAGGCATATTGTATAACAAGGAATTTTTCCCCCTGAAAATGAACATAACCCAAGCTAAAATAAACAAGAATTTTCAACCTCTTTGAATAGTTAGCTGACACTTGGTTATAAAGTAAGCCAATTTTATAGTGCTGATTTCTGGTTTTTTTCTACAGCTAGTTAATGTCCACAGAAAGGTTTGAATTCCAAACAGAAGGGGACGGTGATGGTATGTTGACAAGATCCTTAGGTTGTGAAAGTATGTGCTCCGCCCACATTTAAAGGCAGCCTTGAATTCCAGGCATCGTGAATTTGTCAACATGTTCCTCTGGGAGATGGGCAGCACCCACTCTCCACAGCTGCTCGACCCGGGCCCCGCGGAGTTCTCTTGATGCAGGTGTGAACACTTGAAAGCAAATTCTGTGTGGGTCTGGCTTCTAATCTTGAAAAGCCAAGATTCATGTTGAAATCAGCTAAACATCATCAGACACTAACTGTCACGCCCCCAGGCCCTTCCACGTGGAAGTTGATGAAGTAGGCATGCCGTCTCCTGGTCCTGCTGCTCAGCACAGCTGTGGACTCTGGCACTGTACCTAGCACAGACCTGCTGGGTCTCAGAGAATGAATGCTGAGATTCAGGGCCACTGAGATTCTTGGGGGCACAGTGGGAGGTTCCTGGAGGGTTGGTCTGAGGTACTTGGAGTTTTGCCTGGTGCGTCCACACTTATCACTGGAGAAGCCAAAAATCCAGAAATGCTCACAGGCACAGACAAGAGCTTCACCTAAATCCTTCTCCTTCACTCACAGGGCAGCAGAGGGGCAGGCTACCAAGACAAAGCTTGAAGAAAATCACAGCTGTCCTCTAGCCACACAAGAGATCACATGCCTTCCCCGTCCACAGCCGCGGGGACCAGGGCTTTGCCTTGCAGGGCTGTGGCAGAGCTCCCGACACGCTCCAGGGTTTGTCAGAGGCAGGCAGGGAGCTGAGGCTCCTGTCCACACCCTGCAGTGGTGGTACTCCCACACAGTGGGAGAAGAGCAGGGATCTGGGATCCCCACACCCCAGGAGTAGCAAGGAAGGGCAGCTAAAATAGAAAGCCCAAGTAAAACTCAGACTCTCTGAAACATGAAACCCAGAGTGTCCAAGTTTCGATCAAAAATCACTCACCGTACTAAGAACGGAGGAGATTTCAAATTGAATGTTAAAAAAAATCAATAGATGTCAACACTACACTTGATATAGATGTCAGAATAATATGACAAAAATGTTAAAGCAGGCACCACAAGAAAGCTTCAACAAGCAATTAAGAATGCTCCTTAATCAAACGAAAATATATCATTTCAACAAAGTCTCCCCAAAGAAACAAACTATAAAGATATGTAATTTTTAAAGTTGCACAATAAAACAACCAAAAAAAAAAGCTCAATACACGGGCTCAAAATCAGAATGGGGAGGACAGAGAAAAGAATTGGTGAACTGGAAGTTAAAACAATAGAAATGACCCAATCTGAACAGAAAGAAATAGATTTAAAAATAAATAAATAGAGCCTCAGGAACACCTGGGATACAACAAAAGAGCTACCGTTCATGTCACCAAAGTCCCAAAAGGAGAGGAGAAGGAAGATTTAACAGTTCTTAAAGAAATAATGGCAGGAAATTTTCTAATCCAGCAAAAGATATAAATCTAAGAGTCAAGAATCTAAGCTTACCCCAAACAGGAGTTTAAAAAAACCACATCAAGTATTCTAGGCTGCTTGAGATATCATAAAAAACAAAAACAAATTCTTTTGCCACATAAAAGAATGAGGTGGCTTAAACAAAGGAATTTATTTCCTCACAGTTCTGGAGGCTAGAAGCCCAAGATCCTGGTGCCGGCAGGGTGGGCGTCAGGTGAGACCTATCTCCCGGCTTGCAGGGAGCCTCCACTCTGCACCAGCACATGGCCCTTCCTCCAGGCACACAGAATGCCTCTTACTCTTCCTGAAAAGGCCCTGGTTCTACAGTGTTAAGACCCCACCCTCGTGACTTCCTTTGACCTTGTCATCTCACAGGTGTCATCTCCAAAAAGAGTCGTGTGGGTGGTCGAGCCTTCAACATGCCAACTCTGGGGGGAAGACTGCATGATTCAGTCCATAACACCAAGAAACCCTTCATCCAGCTTCTGAAACCTAAAGAAAGAACGATCTTAAAAACAGCAATGGAGATGGATACCATTGGGAAAAGGAGAAACAATTCAAATGACCGTGGCCTCCTCACCAGCAGCCCTGGGGGCCAGAAAGTGCTCAGAAATGAAATGCCAAGGGCAGAGACTCCCACCACAGAAACACTCTCCAGATAGAGGGACCAAGACATTTCTCAGATGAAAGAAAATGAAGAAATGTCATCTCCAGCAGTTCTGCCCAAAAGAAAGAATAATTAGAAGCCGGGCACAGTGGTGCATGCCTGTAATCTCAGCACTTTGGGAGGCTGAGACAGGAGAATCGCGAGTTCAAAGCCAGCCTCAGCAGTGGCGAGGTGCTAAGCAACTCAGTGAGACCCTGTCTCTACATAAAACACAAAATAGGGCTGGGGATATGGCTCAGTAGTCGAGTGCCTCTTAGTTCAACCCTGGTACCAAAAAAAAAGAAGAAGAAGAAGAATTAGAGCAAGTTCTCTAAATAGAAAATAATAACGGAAGGACTGTGGACTATCAGGAGATAAGAAAGAACATAGTGGGCTGGGGCTGAGGCTTAGTGCTGGAGCGCTCACCTAGCATGTGTGAGGCACTGGGTTCTATCCTCAGAACCACATAAAAATAAATAAAATACAGGTTTTGTGTCCATCTACAACTAAAAATGTTTTTAAATAAGAGCATGGTAAGCAAAAAAAGGTTATAATATGTATGTATGTAACATTTGTATATACATACATATATATGTAATATATAGAGACCGAGAGGAAACAATCAAAAAAATGTACTCATGCAAACAATGAACTTAGACTATGTAACCTACATGATATATAAAAGATAACTCAGTGGATTGAGATGTAAATATAAGAGCTAGAATCATAAAAAAGCTTAGAAGAAAACAGGTTGCATCTTCGTGACCTTAGATTGGGCAATAGTTTCTTAGATATGACAACTGGCACAGTGATCAAAACAAAAAAAAAAAATAAGTTGGAATTCATCAAAACTGAAAACGGTTGTGCTTCAACGGACACCATCAAAAGGTGCAAAGACATCCCACTGAGTAGAACAAAGTATTTGCAAATCACACTTCTGATAAGGGTCTGGTATTCAGAGTACGAAAAGAACTCTTATGATTTAGCAATCAAAAGACAACACAATTTAAAATGGGCAAAAGGGCTGAATAGACCTTTCTTCAAAGAAGATATACAAATAGCCAATAAGCGCATGAAAAGAGGATCGACATCATTCTCCTTAGGGAAATGTAAAACAAAATCACAATTAAAAACTGCTTCAAGATTGAGGCAACATGGCAGACTCCTGGAACAAAAATGGGTGTGCCTAGAAGCAGATTTTAAAGACGGAGCTTTCTCTGGTGTTTGTCATAAATCTACATTTTCTTCCCTTCCAGATGACTGTAATTGCAAAGTAGAACTCACTTTGACATCTGATGGCAGGACAATAGTATGCTACCACCCATCTGTGGATATCCCATATGAACACACACAAATCAAACCCAGAATCTTGTGCCTGCTGGGTCATACTTGTACTGAACTACATCTCCAGCACAACCTCTCCCTTAACCAAATCCTGTGCACACTAATGGAGAGACACATGATCAAGTGCTAAAAACCAGATTAGAAGAAAAAGATGAACACCTCGAGCAAGGACCTATGATAGAAAAACTTAGCAATATGTTCTTTACTACTAAGTAAGCATCGTTGGTGTCCTCATGGACAGTATCACAGACGTCGTAAGAATCCGAATCCTCCAAAAGACAGATGACATTGAGACTCTTGGGAGAATCAAAGAAAAATGTTAACTGGCGTCTCATTTGCCTTTTGAGAAAGTGCAATCTGGTGTATTTACTAATGTGTTATATAGTAAAATAATAACAATAAAATGTCTTTTCATATGTTAGGGGGAAAAAAACTACCTCACACTCACTAGAAAGGCCATAATCAAAAAGATGGCCAAGGTTGCATGTGGTGGCACAACCTATATTCCCAGCTACTTGGGAAGATGAGGCAGGAGGGTCGCAAGTTCAAGGCCAGCCCCAGCAACTTAGAGAGGCCTCGTCTCAAAATAAAATAAAAGAGGGCTAGGGATGTAATCTGGTGGCAGAGCGTCCCTGGGTTCAATCTCTAGTATGGCAAATAAATAAATAATAAGGACACACAAAAAGAAATATCCACAGAGGTGTGGAGAAATTGGAAACTCCATACATTTCTGGTGCAATGCCAGAGCAACCTTTGATAAAACTTAAACAGTTAAACACAAAGTCGTCCAGCAACTGCGTGCCCAGGTGTGTACCCAGGAGAAGTGAAAGCACATGTTCAAACATGACAGTTCCTAACAACCGTGTGCACAAGAGCTGCAGGGTAGAGCAAGCCCAGTGTCCTCCATTCAGATGATGAGTGAGCCAACAAGTGATATATCCATGTGATGAAATGCTATTCAACTGTAAAAAGGAAAGATGCCCCTATTCATGCTAAAATGTAGGTGCATCTCGAAAGCACCGTGAAAAATGAAAGAAGCTAGACACCGAAGGACACATACTGCACAATCCTACCTATATGAAGCGTTGATAAAGGGCAAAGCCATGAAGACAGAAGGTAGGTGGGTGGCTGCCAGGGTAGGAGAGAGGAAGGGGATGTGACTAAACGCAGGGAAGGGACGGCAGCCTTGTGGAATCAGGTAGTGTGACTGCTGCAGGACGTCACGGACACACTGAAGCTACTGAATTGCCACTTCCAAAGCAGAGATTCTGTAATACATGAACTATATCCCAAATGTAAAAAGGAATACGGGGGTTGCTTCATATCAGGTAAAACAGACATTAGCACCAAGAGAATTGCCAAACACAGGAACAACTATCGTGTAGTCAGTCCACCAAAATGACAGCACCAGACAGAGTTGCCAAACAGGAGAAGGCAGACCTGGCAGAAATCAAAGGAGAAGTAGGCAAATCTGTAATTATTACTGGAGATTTCAACATCCCTCTTCAACTGGTGGTAGCACAAGGTCGAATATAGATGTAAAAGAGTTCAACACCACCATGAACACAGAGAATCTAATCAACGCTGATAGAATACTCCAGCCACCAAGACAAGAATTGATATAATTTTTTCAAGTGTCCACCTAACATATGCACATATGTGCCAGGTGCAGTGGCCCACATCTGTAATCCCAGTGACTTGGGAGGCTGAGGCAGGGGGATCACAAGTTAAGGCAACTGGGCAACTTAGCAAGACCCTGTCTTGAAATAAAAAACCACAATGGGCTGGGGTGCAGCCTGACAGAACAGTGCCCCTGGGTTCAATCCCCAGTGCCAAAAGGACAAACACACACACACACACACACACACACAAATATAGAGCATCTCCTGCTCCAAAAATGGACCAGATGCCAATTATGATGCTGGACCATAAAGTAAATTCCAACAAATGTAAAATGATTGAAGTCATGCAGAATGGGTTTTCCAACCACAATGGACACTAGAGATCAATAACAGGAAGATAACAGGGAAATCCCTAAACACTTGAAGCTAAACAGCATAGTTCTAAAAAACCCATGGATCAAAAGGAAACCTCAGGGAAAATTAAAAACACACACTGAATGAATGAAAATAAAACTACAACATATCCAAATATGTGGAGCACAAGTAAAGAGAGGCTGAGGGGGGAGTCTGCAGCCATAAGTATAGGAAATGCTCAAATCATGGAACTGAGCTCCCTGCTCACCAAGGAAATAAGAGCAAAGCACCCCAAAGCAAGCAGGAGTGAAGAGATAAGCATAGCATCACCCAGCATGAGACTGAAAACAGCCCAGCCACCAAGAAACCCATGAAAGGAGGGCTGCCTCTTGGAGAAGGTCAACAGGTCCGCTAGGGGACAGACAGGTGAGAGTGGTAGGACACAGGTCGAGGGAATCACTCTGCAAACTGCATCTGCTGTGCCGACCCCACAGGCTTGCTTTTCCAAGAAGCAATTCGCCTGCAGCCCTGCCTGGCCTCAGTGGACAGGAGATGTCACTTTCCTCAGCAAACTACCTGTTCACTGCAGGAGAAATGCAGGCCCGAAATACTGTTGATAAGAGGAACCCAAGTTACCTGAAGCGGGAGACCTTGGTGACCAGATCCTGAAACGCTGGGAGATGAGGAGAGTTCCTCCTAACCATAAAATCCATAAGAATGGATGGTTAAGAATCCAATTAGAACGAGTCATCATGGCCACGGTGCCCTGGAGTGGTCGTGGCAGTGGGGACTTGAACGTCTGATGTCCTCCTGCTGTCAGTCAAGAGGTGGACCTGGGCAGGCTCTCTGGAGACTTCTCTGTAGTGCAGGAGAAGCACCTGGTCCCTCTCCTCTCGGAGAGGACCCACTCTCTCCCTTGAGAGTGTCTCCTTGCCCCTTCCTGTCCCTTTGATAGACGTGTGCTTGTTACTCTGAGTGACATATATGAAATTTTTCTGACTCGATCAAAAGAATCAGGATTTGAAGGGAAGCTTTCACATTGCCTCAGTTCCCTAGAAAGCCTCAGCCTGGTAACAGGTGGACAGACCCCAATGAAAGGGACAAAAGGAGAGAGAGAGAGAGAAGACACAAACTGCCGATGTCAAGGGTGAAGCCGGAGCATCTCTACAGACCCTGCAGTCACCGTGCACCCCAAAAATGCAGAGTAGACACCTCCAGCACAGATTGAGCACACGACGTGAAAGAGACCGCTGCCCCCAAACCACAGACTCCAACCCACCCTGTGGAGCCGCCCTCGGTGAACAACCCTAGAGCTATTTAGAAAACCAAATCCATGATATCAAAATTCCCCAAAACAGAAATCTACAGACCCAGATCATTTCTTTGGAGAATTACACCAAGTGTTTAAAGAAGAATAATTACAATTCCACACAATCTCTTCCAGAAAATTGAAGAGGAGGGACTATTTCCCCGTCATTGTATGGATGTAGCATTACCTGAACACAGAATCATGCTCAGTGAATACTCACACACTGCCTGATTCCATTCGCGTAACAGGCTGGGATCCAGGAAGCTGTAGAAATGGTGAACAGGCGCTTTATGTGGGGGCTAGAAATGGAGGCTGGGGTCGCTGTGAAATGACACCTGGACAGTCCTGAAGTGGTGAAATGTGGGGCCTGACCCTCCCTTTCCACATCCTGCTGGGGTGCGGTACCTTCAGTTTTACACTATGTTACCATTGTGGAAACTGGGCAGAGGGCTTAGGATATTTCTTATAAGTGCATGTGATTCTAAATTTTGAGAAATAGAATTAACTATCGCAAAAACAATCACAACTACCTCAAAATAAAATTTTAATCAACAAAACCAGTTGAATGTAGCCATCTGCTAATGAGAGGAGTACCTGCAAAACGCATGCCTAGTTCTTGTTTGAAATGAAAGAACACTGTTAATGTAAAACACACATGTCCATTTGCAAATTAAATCTGGTGGGTTCTGAGCATATTCTCAGTTGCCCACAACATGCATTTGAAATTTGTGTCCACAAATCTTTAATCCAACATTGGCTTGAAATTATTTAATTAAGCCCTAGAACACCCCCTCTCTTTCTTTGTTAAATTATTAGAAACTAAGCCTGTTTCCTAAATGACCTGCCATAAAAATACACATGTAATATGTGTAATACATATTACCTGAGGTCCCTATAATTGGAACAGCCAAGACAAACCTGTTCCTTTGACACTAACTTCAAAATTATACACGATGGTAAACAAGTTAAATAGGTTGATTGATAGACCCTGCAAGGCAGAATCCCTGAGGTATGCACACACACACACACACACACACACACACACACCCCACAGGCACACACCAGCTTTCTCTGATTTTCCTACTGCCTGACTCCTGGCAACAGGGGCAGTGAGAAGCCACACTTCTGCCTTGGTCACCAAGTGCGCTTCCCCTGTAACCACCACCAAGTCTCTGATGCTGAAACTATGGAACTGTTGGAGCCCTAGGAGCCCTAGGAGCCCTCCCTGCCCTCGCTCTCCCCACCCCCTCCCCTTCTCTCCCCTCCCCTCCCCTCCCCTCCCTCCACCCCATCCCCTCCCTCTCCCCGCCCTCTGCCTCTCCCAGCCTTCTGCCTATGCACTCTCCCTGCCTACCCACTTCCCCCACTCCCCCCACTAAGGGTCACCCCTTACCTGCAGTACCGTTCTGAGCATCACAACTTACCTTCTGTTCCATGCAGACCATCACCGCCTACATCCACAGGTGAGGATTGAACCGGCGTTTCTCACGTTCCAGGCGAATTCTCACGTTCCAGGTGAATGCTCTACCACTGAGCCACAGCCCCGGTCCTGCAAGGACTGCTTTCTAGAGGAGAGAAGTTAACTAACACATCACAAGAAGGAATGAGTGAGAGGTATACATCCAGATACAGTCAAACATATGCAATTGTCTGTGTCACTGAGCGCTGCGCAGACTCTTAGCTGTCTGCCTTTGAGCATAGCACAGTATCCCCTGGGCAGTAAATTAAAAGTCAGAAATCAGTGTTGATGCACTCTTTTGCTTGAAATTCATAGATTTCCTGGAGAGGGCACTCATTGTATAGCTCATTAGCTGCCTGTCCCTTGACACTCTGCTCTGACAGCAAGCCCAGGGCTCAGTGTGGGGAGCGCTCAGCTTCTGACTTCAGCACATGGGCAGCACCCCAGTCAAAAGGGACAGAAACTAGGCTTTATGAATGTTTTCCCCTCCACCGGCTTTCTGCTGAGATGGGCAGTGTGGGCAAGGTCCCTGTTGCACTGGCATGCGCCTGACACCCTCAAGTGCAGCCTGTGCTGCCCGAGCCAGCTCTGACTGAGCCAGGGACCACAGGGAGAATAAAACTTGGGAAAAGAGAAGGTTGGAGGGGACCCTCCTTCAGCCCAGTTACTTTCTAGGGGAGATCTAGGGGAGAGAAGCTAACAAAAACACCACAAAAAATAAGGTAGAAGTAATTTCTCCCACCTTCCCTCCTGTACTGAGGATTGAACCCCGGTCTCTCACATTCAAGGCAAGTGCTCTACCACTGAGCTACAGGCCCAGGCCAGTGGAGCTTGCTTTCTAGAGGAGAGAAGTGAACAAATACACCACAAGAAGGAATGAGCTAGAGGTACAGCTACAGATAAAAAACAAGCACGAGGAATTGGCTGTGTCACTGAATGCTGGTCACTCTCTTAGCAGTCAGTCTCCTTCTGAGCACAGGAGTATCCCCTAGGCAGCAAATTTAAGGTCTCACAACGTGTATGACCCAAAAGAAGTTGAATGTTTTGAAGAGATGGAGTTTAACCACTGCTCCCTCTGAGCCCCAAAGGCCAAAGTCTACTGGGAAACCTGCAGAACAGGAAGGTGCTCTGGCTGTTCGCCTGTCTCCTGCCGCTGCCCGAAAACTTCGATGCATCAGCTCGTTAACAGTGCCTTGGAGAAATTCACTCTCTTGATCTTTTCTGGGACAAGGTTGGCAGCTCTCCTTCGCCTACGTTGGCACTCCGGGTTTCCTTGCCCCAAATTAGTGACCACATGTCCTTCATAAAATTTCTCAGAACCATCCTCTTGACAGGCTTCTGTTTTAAATGCAAGCAATGATAAGGTATTGGCCTCCTGAATTTCTCTGGGCTGGTGGTGAGAGAAGCAGCCTGTCTCTCTTGAGCACTGGTTCTGCAGATGTGCAGAGGGCAGCCATAGGCAGCCGCAGGGTGAGGACTCTGGCAAGGTGCCCAGCAGCCACCCGTGGGCCACCACTGGGAAGCCGGCGTCTGGCACAGGCCCGGGGCCTGCACCTGCTCTGTGTTGGACTCCAGGCCTGCTGCTGCAGCTCAGGTCTTAGACCTCCCCCAAGGCCCGCGTGTCAGAGGCCTCATCCCAGGAGCAGCAGTTTGGGGAGCTGGTGGGGACTTTAGGAGGCAGGGCCGAGCAGCCAGTCTTCAGGCCGTGGGTCGCACCTTGAGCGGGAGTGTGGGAGCCCGGCCCTCCTCTGTCTCCCTCTTTTTGCTCCCCGGCCAGGAGGTGAGCAGTGTGGCCTGAAGAGACCCAAAGCCAAGGGCTAATAACCATGGGCTGAGAGCACCAAAACTGTGGCCAAAATAAACCTTTTCTCCCTATAAGTCGATGGTCTCAGGTGTTCGTTTCCAAAGGAAAGCTGACAAACACACTCGCCAAGTGCCAAAGAGTTGGAGCTCCGTTTGAGGCCCTGACCGCCTGCTCCCCCAGGGCACACTCATGACATGGCACCAGCCTCTGTTAGACCGTCAGGCACAGTCAGTCTAGAGCAGAGTGGAGGAATCTCCATTATGAATGCTGTGGTGCTTATCTCCCAGGTCTCGACTATACTGCAGAATAACCCCTATTGGGGGCAAAAAAACTGCTTGTTCTAAAATAAGTACAAATTTCAGTTGAAATTATACTTGTACATCCTAAAAATCAGAAACACCATGCATTGGTCATCTGCCACTACCCAACAAATTATCCAGAAACCTTACATGCAAATAGCAAGCCTCGGTCCTCTGGAAGTATCTAAGAGTCAGGAACCCAGGCCCAGCTCTGCTGGGTGCATCTGTCCCAGGGTCTCGCTCCAGGGCAGTCATCCCACAGTCTCAGGAAGGACACAGGACCCAGCTCAGGCCAGGGCCACTGGAGGCCTGGTGTCCTTGCTGCCTGTTGGCTGGACTCCTCAGTCTCTTGCCACATGGGCTACTCATAGCCCGCTTGCCCCAGAGCGTGGGCTGCTAAAGGGAGGAGAGAGAGCCTCCAGGTGGAGGTCACAGTCTTTCCTAATCTAATCTCAGGAGTGACAGCTCATCACGGTTTCCTATTCCATTTGCCAGAAATCATTCCCCAGCCCAGTCCAGGATCCACATCACACAGGGCACCAGCCTGGGCAGCCTGGCCACGGAAGGCTGTCTTGGAGCTGACTGGCACACAGCATCATGCTGGATGCACCCTCCCTCCACCTTAACAGTCCCCTGCTTAAACAAGCACACACAAAAATAGCTCAGAGGCGCGCTGCAGGTGACGCGCTCCTGGGAATGAGAGCACAAACTGAGACCTCTGTCTCTGGAGGCTGCTCCAGGACCGTCACCTGGTGATCCCTCCAGTACAGACCTGCGATGTCACCCACTGTGCCCAGCCACCCAGCATCCTGCCCTGCAGGATCTACCTGCCCATTATGGCACACACTCTTGAAGCCTGCCACTCCCCACACCGCACTAAGACTGAGTCCAGGCATGCTCCCCTTCCTGCAGTGGGCGCACAAACGGAGCCAACGGAGCGTCCTGCGCTCTCATGAGAGGCCAAGAGTGGACACTGTCAGTGCAAACACAATTAATTCAAGTTTCCACTAAGAATGAAATCTTAACATACTGTCACTGTGGAATGGCAAGTTATATTAATCAGACTCCCCTGATTTTACTCCCCTAAAGTAAAATGAAAAAGGAAATTCCAATTAACTAATTAAGAAACTATTATGCTAACTCATCTTCTTTAACTGTATACATATAATTAGATGCATGGATGCCAAAGGGTTCAGATTAACCCCTGTATTTCCTTCACATCTTTCTGTTTCTCACACATTGGTGAGGAGACGTTAGCTGCCCTTTCCCGCCGTCTCACAGACTGGGAAGCTTAGGAGTACTAAATCCTCCTTTTCCTACACAGACAAAAGCTTCAGATCCATTTCCCCACGAGAGAGCATTCTCTCACATCTCAAGGCTAAACATCTCTTGGTGTTTCAATGCAGTTGAGCTAGTCTATGTCTAGAATCCTTCTTGGCTTTAATTTATTTTCATGAAAAGCAAACATCAAGCTCTCTATTCTGTACTCAGTGTCAAAAAGAAATACAATGATCCCAGCACTTATCCTGAGGGTACTTGATTAATCAAAATTAAAGCATTTGGTGGGGTGGGATTTTTTTAAAATTTTTTTTTAGTTGCAGATGGACACACAATATCTTTATTTATTTTTATAAAATAAATAAAGGATTGAACCCAGTGCCTCACGCATGTGAGGCAAGCGCTCTACCACTGAGCCACAATCCCAGCCCTGGGTTGGGATTTTTGCTGTCATTGTTAGCTTGTGAAAATTAATGGCGTAGACAGGCGTGGTGGCAACACCTGTAATCCCAAGTATGTAGAGGCTGAGGCAGGAGGATCACAAATTCGAAGCCAGCCTGGGCAACTTAGCAAGACCCTGTCACAAAATAAAAAATAAAAAGGGCTGAGCATGTGGCTCAGTGGTAAACACCCCCCTGGGCTCAGTCCTCAGTACCACCCCCACAAAAGAAAACTAACAGCATGGCTCACGTGAAAATTACAGCTAGTACTTGGAATTTTAGCACAAGTAGGCTATCCAAGATGAAGAATAATCAGACTTCTTTCAGACTAATTCTTATTTTTCAGATTTCTTTCAGAATATTCACCAGTAGGTTTTCTTCTTCCTAATCTCTGTCCTCACTCGGAGCTGAAGTGTTCAATGGTAATGATGGAGAAAATATTTTTAAATGTGAGAAAGTCGTCCTTACATGCACTGTTTGTCTTCTAATGATGATTAATGCTGCTAGTCTGATGCTCCATTGAATTTATGAATTTTAAAACTTGGCTATTATTTAAACAGCCACATGGCCACCAGTGTAACTGCACCATACAATTAGCAGGGGCAGGGGCGGGGAGAGATAGAGAAGCATTTGTCTGCGCATGCCAGAGCACCCAGAGGGAGAGAACTGCCCCTTCCCAAGTCTGTACTCTTAAAACATGCGTAGGCAGATGGCAACCTGGTCCTTCATCTCGGAGTGAGGACTCTTGATTAAGTCAGCCCAGGAAGGGAAGGATCTCACACCATGAGGGCCCAGTGAGACCTTCCTAAGATAACTTCTTCATTTTACCTAACAGCCATGTCCTCAAAGCCCAGCATACAGATCCACTTGAGACCCTGGGACCCAGCCAATACTTTTAATGAAAATCACTCTATTTTTCCCAGTCCTAGAGTATTTTAGACCTTGCATTCTAATGAGTAATTAGTACCACTACCAACCCATTAATCATACATATGGCTGCTTTAATAAGTAATTTTTCTGTGAATATAGCTTAAAGATTATGATTGAGTTAAAATGCCCCTGCTTTATCAGCTTATTGATATTCTTGATGAATTAATTCAGTCCCGTGTTTTCATGTATTTGCAATTGGCCTCACACAATAAATTATGTCATTTTTCATAAATGTGCTTGCTCTTTCCAATGTTCAATATCCAATCTGATCAAACATTAGAATGTGAAATATTAAGATCCAGTGAAAAGTTCGATGTCAACACATAATGAAACAAATTATTTTAAACATATTAATTTTTATTTTCACAGGTAAAGGCCGCTTGCTGATTTATGAATATACCTCTGGATAGTGCGTTCATATCGGTACTGAACATCGGCCCCTGTATCAGTCCTGCCCAAACCCTGTCCACCAGCCTTTCATTACCCTGACTTCCAGCAGAGAGATTCCACAGGTAAAATAACTAGCTTTATTTCTCTCCAGAACTACGATCTAAAGGACAAGCCCCTTCTTTGTTCTTCTTTATGAGCTAGCTCTTCTTTACTTACAGAAACACCACATCCCGGGTGCTCAGTGTCATGGTAATTGGTTTAGAAGTGAACAGCTTTCCACTGAAATGTTTTTCCAATGCAAATTCCTCAAATGCATCTATCTTTCCAAATCATAATTCTGAATTGAAATCACTAATTTTTGTGGAGTTTTTTCCCCCATGGTACAAGGAATCAAACCCACGCTCTCTTAATGCTAGTGTATGCACTTTACCACTGAGCTAAATACCAGCCCCAAATCACTGATTTTTTTAAAATTTTTCTTTAGTTATACATGGACACAGTGTCTTTATTTTGTTTATTTATTTTTATGTGGTGCTGAGGATCGAACCCAGTGCCTCACATGTGTGAGGCAAGCGCTCTGCCACTGAGCCACAACCCTAGCCCCCCAAATCACTGATTTTTAACCGATTGAATAAGTTTTAATTGAATAGTAGAAATCATACATACTTATCACGTACCACATGATGCTTTGAACTCTGTGTACTTAGCAGAATGGCTACATCAACCTAATTAATATGCACATTACCTTGCACACATGACTGAGTTTGCAGGTGAGAACACTTAACAGCTACCCCAGAGACTTTGAAGAAGATGGTAGGCTGTGACCAAGTGTGTCACCACACTGTATGACAGGTCCCGAAACTCACTGCTCCCCTCTAATTGAAATGTGCCTTTTGACTAGCAACCCCACCATCCACCCATACCCACGATCTGGAATCCTCCATCCTACTGTTTCGATGAATTCAGATTCCACTCATTTAGATTCCACGAGTCAGTGAGGTCATGCAGTGTCTGTCTTTCAGTTCTGGCTTATTACACTTAACATAGACCTCCCGGTGCATCCATGTTGCTGCAGTAACAGGATTCCCTTTCTATGGCTGAATAGCCTTGGGCTGTGTACACATAGCACAGTTCTCTGGCTGTCTATCTCTTGATGGACAAAGGTTGGCTCACCCCTCAGTCATTGTGAATAATGCTGTATGAACGTGGAATGCAGCTGTTCCTTCAGATACCAATTTCATTTTCTTGGGATATATACCCAGTAGTGGTATTGCTTTATCTTGTAGTAGTTCCCTTTTTAATTATTTTTCTTTGGGGTACCAGGGATTGAACTCCTGGGCACTTGACCACTGAGCCACATCCTCAGCCTTATTTTGTATTTTATTTAGAGACAGCATTTCACTGAGTTGCTTAGCGCCTCACTAAGATGCTGAGGCTGGCTTTGAACTTGTGATACTCGTGCCTCAGCCTCCAAAGCCACTGGGATTACAGGTGTGCACCACTGTACCCCATCTTTTTTAAATTTTTGAACAAGCTCTATACTGTTTTCCAAAATGGCTATATGAATTTACAATTTTAAAATTCATTTTTTAAAATTTAAAGTAGTAAAATCTTCAGTGAAAATTAAAACAGTGCATGAAATAAAAAACAAACCCTCCCTGGCACAGCTCTTCCTATCCCCGCTCCATGAAGCTATTGCTTGTCATTGTGGAAACTTCCACACAATCCATTTTTGAACGGTGTGTGTGTGTTCACTGCAGCAAAACCTTTGGAGAAACCTTCAAACCCTTTACTGGGAGACTCGTAAATGGTGCATCCATTTCATACAATTCCCTGAGGTCATAGAGGTGAGTCAGAAAGTCTTTATGGACGTGGAAAGTGACTCTGCTGAGTGGAAGAAGCAAGAGGCATAACACCCTATTACACATGTCGATTTTTATTAAAAGTTCATGAAATACCTCTAAAGGGATTTTCTAAACAAAAAAATCTGATAAACTTCAGGTGAGATAATGAAGTAGCTGGAGGGAGTCTCAGCACCAATAACCTTCTGCACATTTTTAAATAAGTTAAAAAAATTATAATAAAATAACTACAGTAAGTAAACAAACTTTAATTTTAAAGGCACCTAAGTCGTACAACATTTTAATATTAACGGGATCTTGCTAAATGAGAGTTCTGCAATGGTCTTTTTGTTACATAACAATTTATCTTTTTTTTTCCTTTTTAATACTGAAAAAGCGACTGAATTATTTTCAAAGCTGCGTGCTACTCCAACACAGATAAACTGAAGTTATTATAATTATTTTTGGGAGTGAATTTTTGGAAATGGAACCCAGAAGAACTTAACAACTGAGCTACATTCCCAGGCATATATATATATATATATATATATACATATATATATATATATATTTTTTTTTTTTTTTTTTAATTTAGAGACAAGGTCTCTCTGTGTTGCTCAGGGCCTCGCTAAGTTGCTGAGCCTGGCTTTCAACTTGCAGTCTTCTGCTTCTGTCTGCTGAGCCACCGGGATTACACTGCAGCCAGCTCCAAAGTTAATTTTAAAAGTCCTTTGTTAATATGCTGAATCACTATTTGGGGCCCATTCAATGAATACTTTTTGATCTAATTTAATTAAGCTGTCTTAATATACTATTAACTCCTCATTTGGACTATTAGTAGACAATAGATATAAAATAATAAAAATGTTTAACCATACTAGTAGTCAAACAAATGCCAATTAAAATAACAATGGCAAAAAAGTCCATTGTTTGCAAAGATGTGAACAACAGGGTACCATCAACCATTGCTAGTAAGGTATAAACTGGTGCAATTTTAAGGGTAATTTAGTAATCTAGTTGAGAGTATTAAAATGCATATATTTTTCTTCCATAAATTCCTTGCTTATGAATTACTCTTCACGAAGCATTTGAACAAATTACACAAAATAAAATCGCAGCTTTTTTTGCAGCATTTTTATGAACATGAAGCACTGAAGACCATCAGAGTATCTGTCAACAATATGTTAGATGTAGGTGAACAGCTAATGGGTTATGCTGTGTCCATAGGACCAAATGCTATGAAGCTATTGGAAATAAAACTTCAAGACATTTTTTATTGATTGTTAAAATAAAAGGTCAGATTATAAAACAGATATAAAATTGTGATCTCATTTTGGGAGGAAAGTACATTTGTCCAGAAAAATTCTGGAAACACACACACACACACACACACACACACACACTAGCAATCATTGCCACAAATTAGAACTGTGGATAATCTTTTATCCCTTTCCTAATGTGAAGTTCATACTTTTCTGACATTAACATACATCACCTGTAACATGAAGAAGTAATGCCAGGTTTTGTGGTTAGTTATTTTGTGGTTAGTTACTCCCCCTCTGGCAGAGGTCGGAGTACATCAAGGCCAGAGGAGAGGCATCGTGGATTCCGCGGTTCTAGACGTTTGCCTCTGAACATCTAATCACATCTAAAGCTGGCAATTATTTGTGCCTACAGTGCCCTCAGTTGAAAAGCATAGTTAAAAACAAAGTCACAGTTGTGAAGCAGACAAAGAATGAGACCCACTTGAATGAAGGATTAGATCCTTTGTTTTTGTGTGGGAATTTAGATAGATTGATAAACTCTTCTCCCCAGCCACAATCTTCTTTGCACTATATATTTTCAAATCCAGAAAGAAAAAAACAAAACAAAACTGCAAACAGTATGGACAATAGAATACTGATTTCTTCTCCTCCTCGTCCTCCTCCTTCTTCTGCTTTTTCTTTTCTTTTCTTTTTTAGTGCTCAGGATTGAACCCAGGGTGCTCTACCACTGAGCTACATCTGCAGCCGTTTTTATTTTTAGTCTGAGGCAGCATCTCACTTAGTTGCCCAGGCTGGCTTGGAATTTGTGCTCCTCGCACTTTGGCCTCCCCAGTCATTGGGATGACAAGTGAGCATCACTGCCCGGCAAGTGACCAGTTCCTTGAAGGAGCATTGACAACCTGTTTACCAGGCCCCTCACGATGCACACCCAATACTGAGAGTTCTCAGGGCAACTCAGGTAACTCGGGGTCCATGTCATCCAAAATCTATTCAGTGTTTAATTTCTGATAGGAAATACAAGCAGTTTTGACAGTGAAGGAATTATCTGAAAATGAATCAAAATTTATTCATCTCCTGAGTTCAAATAGAAAAATTTAATTAAATATTGGGTGCTGTGCCTTAATCAACTCAGCCCTCGAGATAAAATTTCAGATACAGTGACTCTTCCTGTCTTCTTTACTCTTGTCCATGGTACAGAAATTTTGTTTTAAGGACAGCATTCAAGCTGTGCCTCTTGCGTCAATGGTTCTTCAGGACAGAAGAACTGGATCGGAATCAGTGTGAACAGTATTGGGTCTGGATCAGAATCAGTGGGAAATGCCACCCATAGGATTACAGCTCAATGGACACAAGAGCACCAGAAAATGCAGCTCTTAGTCAAAATAATCTTCACCATCATTTGAATAGAAAAGAACCACTCATAGAAATGTGTTTTCCAACTGCCCCCAAACCATTTTGCAAAACGCTAAATAAAATTCATCGTCGTCTTTACTTAGATATTAAACCAATAAATTTGTGAGGTTAAAAGAATCTGTAATAAAACAGGATGTAAGATTATTTTTCTCATAACGACTATGTTTTTTAATCAGGTCACTGAGAATTCAATAAAAGCAATCTATTTTTGCTATGTCTGCCTCGTTGAGATCAATTCTTCAATTGCAAAAGCAATAAACAAAACAAATTTAAATGTCTGAATTAAAATCAATATAATTTATTCCAGAATCTACTTCCATTTTCTTGAAATGATATACCTAAGGTCTTTGAAGAATCCCTGCACGTCCACTCATGTGAATGTAAAAATAAAAGTTTACCTTAAATGCAGCCACCAAAGTACAGTACTGGCAGCAAAACCATGAAGCATTAACCGAGCGTCTGCAGGGTGCAAGGTATCTTTGCAGAGAGCAGGAATGCCAACGTTTCCTACATGCCTGTGTGAGATCTGCATCCTGTGTCCCCAACACTGACGCTCATACAGAAGTGCATCACTACCTTACATTACTGTGTGTGTGCGTGTGTGTGTGTGTGTGTGTGTGTGTGCGCGCGCCCACTGTGACCTCTAATGAATCCAGTCCCCTGCGCCCAAGCTCCATTGCCATTCCTCTCATCAGGGGGCCAGATCTTTACCTCTGCTCACTTGAATTTGGGGCCTTCTGACTTTCTTCAGCCAATGCAACCTGGCTAAAGTGACTTGCTGTCCCAAAGCCTGGACCCGGCAGCTTCTGCTCACAGTCTCATACACCCTGAGTCTCTCATGCCGGAAGAAGCTCCCACAAGGGTGAGCATGTGGAGACAGAGCTCAGGCCCCCAACTGCTAGAGCCAAGCCCACCAGACCAGGAAGCAGGATCCTGGCCACCTGAATGCAGGCAGAGGATGCATGCCTTGTGTCTAGCTGCTTGGTTGTGTGGCGGTCTGTTTTGCAGTAATAGGACACTACCGCAGTTACTTATGCATCCACAGCTCTGTATTGAGTGCCCATTGTTTGCCAGTGTCCTGGCTGTGTGAACAGGTGAATATCCACACAGGACCTTTTTCCATGGAGCTCATGTTCCAGTGTGGAGGGTAGAGATGGGGAGCCCAGCAATCAGAGAACAGAATAGATAATCTCACACACCAGGAGCTGAGTGTTGTGAAGACAGCAGAACAGGATAGAGGGCACCCAAGATGGGCAGCCGGGAAAAGGCACGCAGGAGGGTCCTCTGGTTCAGGACATTCAATCAAAAACCTGACAATTAAGGGGGGCGAGCAGCCAAAAGCACGCGGAACCCACACTCTACCTGCAGATGCAGAACCCGTGCTGTGGCAGCAGCTTCCACGCTGTGTCTGGAGGACAGTGACCAGGCTGGACGGCTGCAGGAGAGGTGCAGGAAGGTCATGCGGGATTCTGGGATCACAGTAGGAAGGCCTGCCACACTTCAAGAAATCCCTTCACTTGTAACAGATGTTACAAGTCATCCGGAGACACAAATTCATATTACTGCGCATGGCTCAAACAATACAGCAACACACTCTCCCTTCTCTCCCGCTGAGGCCGGCCTACTCCAGTGACCATGTCCTCTCTTGATTTAAAAATAAAATCTGGATCATTATGAGTTTGGTAAAGTATCCATCGCATGGATCCACATCAGATGAGCAATATATCACTGCTGGGAATAATCTGTCTTCAAAGTACCTTATTTTTAGCCCAGGAACTCCCGACACTGGAGGGAAACACATTTGGTCCAGAGTCCAGGAACTTACAAAGCAGGAACTGCACCCCAGGACATGGTGGAGCACACCTGTAATCCCAGCAGCTCAGGAGGCTGAGGTAGAAGGGTCGCAAGTTCACAGCCAGCCTCAGAGACTTAGCGAGGCCCTAAGCAACCTAGCAAGACCCTGTCTCAAAGGAAAAAATAAAAAGGGCTGGGGATTTGGCTCAGTGGTTAAGCATCCTTGGGTTAAATCCCTGGTGCCAAAAAAAGGAGAGGAAGAAGGAGAAAAGGAAGAGGAGGATCCGGAGGAGGAGGCAGAGGCAGAGGAGGGGAGGAGGAGGAAAAGAAGGGGAGAAGGGGAGGAGGAGAAAGCAGGTACTGTGAGGACAGCTCTAGAGACCCCAGCCAGACAAGCAGGAGGAAGCCTGCCGCAGGACCACTGCTTCCCCACTGCCTGCCAGGGCTGTGCGGGGCCTTGGAAATACAAAGATGAATGAGGTAGGCCTCGTTCCTCGTCAAGACCCCAGACCAAAACCAGACGATGACTGCGGGTACCAGGAGGGTGCAGACCAGAGTCAGCAGGTACTGGTACCAAGTCAGCAGCCTCCTGCGAGGGAGCGTGGGAAGGGTCTTGGGGAAGATGAGGAAGAAGTGTCAATGGCAGTGGGTAGGAAGTGCCAGAGCCAGGCCAGAGCCAGGTGCCACCCAGAGTCCCCGAGAGTCAAGGTGAACGCACGAAGTGGCTGGAAATCAGCCTGGAAGGTGGACTGGCACTAACCCAGTGTTGACAAACAGGATGATGGACACAAACAGCCCATCCATTGAAGATGGAAACAGTCTGGGCGGCCAGGGTAACGTTAGCCACTGGGAAAGGCCCCTGGCTGCGTAACCACAGAGCACTCCCCGGCGTCCCCAGCTTCCGCACTGTCCACATTACCACCGAGGGCTGCTTCTGTGAATCCCATGGCTTGTCAGGTGACTTGGCTTCCCACACCCTGCTGTGCAGTCTTGGGTCTTGCATCTACACTTCAGGCAAAGATGGACTGTACACACGGTGGTCCCAGGGGCCATAATGGAGCTGAAAGTTTCCTGTGCAGAGTGACGTAGCCTTGTGACATCGCAGCACAGAGCATACGTCACCTGGTCTGATGCCAGTAGAAACAGACCATGCAGGGCAGGCTTAGGAAAGCATGGCACAGAATCATGTTCTTCTCTACGGCTGAGGAAACCCCACTGTGCATGCACAGCACATTCTCTTCACCCACTCTGTTGACGGGCACCTGGGCTGGTTCCACGACTTGGCTAATATGAATTGTGCTGCTGTGAGCATCAGAGTGGCTGCATCGCTGCAGTACACTGATTTTAGTTCTTTGGGGTATAAACCAAGGAGTGGAATAGCTGGGTCATATTATAGTTCCACTCCTAGTCTTTCTTTTTTTTCCCATAATACCTTTACTTATTTATTTTATTGTTATTATTTTTTTAATGTGGTGCTGAGGATTGAGCCCAGTGCCTCACACATGCTAGGCAAGCGCTCTACCACTGAGCCACAACCCCAGCTCCTCCATCCCTAGTCTTTTGGGGAATGTCCACACTGCTTTCCAGAGGAGCTGTACTAATTTGCAGTCCCACTAACAGTGCATGAATATGTCTTTTCCCCACCTCTTCTTTTCCTCACTTCTTCAATTTTTTTCTCCCCTTTGGTACCAGGGATTGAACTCAGGGGCACTCGACCACTGAGCCACACCCCCAGCCCTATTGTGTGTTTTATTTAGACACAGGGTCTCACTGAGTTGCTTAGCACCTCTCATTTGCTGAAGCTGGCTTTGAATTCGCGACTCTCCTGTCTCAGCCTCCCAAAGTGCTGGGATTACAGGTGTGTGCCACCGCGCCCAGCTAGCATTTGGTATTATTTGTTTTCTTGATGACTGCCATTCTTACTGGAGTGAGGTGGAATCTTAATGGCATTTCAATTTGTATTTCCCTGATTGCCAGAGATGTTGAACATCTTTTCATATGTTGTCATTAAGCTGATGGAAATGAAGAACATTGTGCTAAGTAAAGTAAGACAGACCTAGAAAGTCAGGGGTTGGATGTTGTCCAGCCTACATGGAAGCTAGAGCAAAATAAGCAGGGGGTGGGGGTTGCAGGAAGGGAGAAGGACCCCATGAAAATGGAAGAGAGGTCAGAGGAATGGAGGGGGGTTGAAGGCAGAGGGCAGGAAAGGGAAGGCAAGGCGGAATGAGGTTGGCTAGATTACTCTCTGTGCATGTGTGACTGCACCACGGGGAATTCCACCTTCATGTATTCCTATAAAGTATATAAAGTACCAATTCATAAAAACAATAAATAGGTGGGCGGAAGCCCCACTGAGTAGAGGAGATGGGGATGGGGACAAATGGCAGGGAGGGAAGAGGAACCAGGAACTGAAATAGAACCAATCATTTCATGCACGTGTGATGGGGTCACAGTGAACCCACCGTCTGCTACAGCGATAGTGCACTAATGAAAACGGAGAGCATGTAGATCCAAGACAACGCATGGTACCTGCTGACAATGTCACTGTCCGAGTCTCCTGCGCTGTACTTCTTGATTATTGTTTCCGAGTGCAATACTACTTATTTAAAAACTCACTGTAAAGTACAGTGTCCTGTGACAGCACAGCAACTTGCAGGCCTTGATCTCCTAGGCTTGATTAAACCTCATGTTCTGATCAGCAGGGTCATAGGAGCAACAGGCTGTGCTTTGTGTACGTATGGGTGTGTGTGTGTGTGTGTGTGTGTGTGTGTGTGTGTGTGTGTGTGTAAGCCTGAAGCCTAGGTGTGCATAGGCCATGTGAGGCAGGTTTGCATAAATTCCCTCTATTTGGCCTGCTTGATGAAGTTGCTTAAAGATGCATTTTTTTAGAATGCATCCACACTGTTAGTGACACGTGACTGTGTTTCATTTAAATTATGTTTTCATGCCAGGTCTGTAATCCCACAGACTCAGGAGTCTAAGGCAGGAAAATCTCAAGTTCAAGGCCAGTCTCAGCAACTTAGTCAGAACCCTTATCAAAATAAAATAAAAACTATGGGTGGCTGTGGGTGTTGCTCAGTGGCAGAGCACTTGTCTGGCACACATGAGGACTTAGGTTCAATTCCCGATACTGCAAAAGTAAAATAAAATAAAATATGTGTTCATTAAAAAGAAACAGAGACATAAGCCCAAGTTGGTGAAAGCAATTTTACTTTAATTTTTAAATCCAAAATAGGATAGTGTTGCAATGGATGTCTTGTAAGCAAACCAAAACCAGGAGGCTTCCTCACCCAAGCTTGCTGGCACATGAAGAGGGGGTGAATCCAGGGATGAGCATAACTTTGCCCTCAAGCCAGCGGACATTTTTCAGTAATGCTGACACACACCCCTCTGAGTGTTTTTTATGACCATCTTCTTTTATCTCCCTGTGTGACTTCTGTGCTGGAGTAAGATGTAATAATTAACAGACACACTTGATGTCCAGTATTGACTTGCTGTTAAGGGGTCTCTCGCCAACACATGACTTTCCCATTTCTTTACATCTCAGATTCGATTGCTTTCCGGAGGAGCTGTCAGGCTCCGTATACTTTTTCTTTTTTCAGTTGCTTATATTTTCTGAGTGCCTTGAGCTGCCCTAAATTCTTACTCAGCTAAAATAACATGGAATCTAATTTGAAAAATCCAGTGGAGTTTAACTATAAATTATTCTGTTATATTCAAAGGCTAGAAGTTCCAAAATTGATCACATCAGCAACGTTTGGCAGTAACTGCATTAGGTTCCTTGATAATGTCCTCACATGCAGTTTTTGTGGCGGATTCTTGGGAAGATAACTCTTTGGAATAAATGGAAGCATCAGACGCTGAACCTAAAAGGAAGCTGGCATGTTTGAGATCACTTACCAACACACACAGCAAATTAAATGCCTGTCAGACTGCAATTGGCATAGATCCTGTGTGCCCTGGGAAATTTTGAGCATGTACCATTTTTTCCCCATAATCCTGCCTTGCTACCTGAAAATATTTTTACCATCTCTTGTGAGCTCCTTCAAGGCAAGTTAAATAGGATCATACTCACCTTTACCGCCCCAGCACTTGACCAAGATCCAATGTACACTAGTGCTCAAAAATATAGAATAAGTGAATAATAAAGACGATTTTTTTCGAGATACCAAACTCTGCAAAATGTTTGATGTGCACTTTGCCACTAGCTCTTCTTGGTCATACCGTGAACTCATCACCACTATCAGGGTCACAGATTCCAGACAGTTTCAGGACGTTCACTGGGCAGCGAGGAGGAGCAGGGCCGTAGCAGCTCAGAGCTGCCTGTTTAGCTGCAGTCATGCCAGGTGGTGCCCAGAGTGTCTGAGCAAGCCATGACTGGCAGGCATGATGCTCATTTGCACAGTACCACCACAGCACCAAATGGCAACAGGTCACACAGGCCCCGTGGCCCAGGGCGACAGGATGCTGCTGGGAAGTATTGCTAGTGCCTAAGAAGATATTTGTGCTGGAATATGCACAATGGCCATCATTGCTTATGAAATCATCCAGAGGGCTGGGTTCGATTCTCAGCACCACATATAAATAAATAAAATAAAGGTCCATCAACAACTAAAAAAAATTAAAAAAAAAAAAAAGAAAGAAATCATCCAGAAACTCTGGAATTCTAAACTGTCACATCTACTTTTCCTGTTGGAGCACGAGGCATCCATCCATGCACTCAGACAAATAATGACCAAGCAGTTATGGGTTTGTCCAAAAAACACCAGTTTATTAAATAAGGACTTGAAAAAAAAAACTTTACTTTGAATCAATTTTTTCCAGACAGTTGGTGAGTAACCTGTACAAGTGTTAAATTACATTTAATTACCTAAATATAACTGGCTCAACTATTCTTTCTTAGGAATCAAACTTTTAGAGGGCAAGGATTTGATCTGTGTGGTAACAAGTTTTGTAAATCAAGTAATTAGGGATTTCTTTTCAGGTAGAAACAGGTCATAGCTAAGTATCAACGTGCAATTACCAGGAGTTCCAAGACTGCTTTTTTAAAAACAGGAAAGAACTTTGACTAGCCGATAATTTTGTCTACAGCACTAAGTCAGGTAGTGAAGAAGGCTCTTACCTAAGATCAACCAGGTCTGAGGGAAACCCTGGCCTGTACCCACTGGCTGCCTGCCTCAGTCTCCTCCATAGCCACCTCAGGAACTCCACAGGTGCATTATTCACGCTGTTCAAAGTCGACTGTAACTGAAGGGCGTACCAGGCCATGGTAATGACAACAATAGGAAATGGTTTGACTGCTTTCCGTAACCAGAGACCGAGCCCAAGAAGCAAGCCAGCTCTTGCCTCGTTACCGAGGAGGGCACCACGTTGCCCATTTGTGAATGAGCACGATGGAGCTCACGGCTCCGGGACGCTCCTGAAATCACCCAGACGGGAAGTGATGAAGCTTCAGCTATCACGTGCAAGCCAGCCTCCCCAACACCTTGTCACAATTAACAAACGCAGGTGGGACGTGAGCGGACGGAGGACAAGAGGAAGGAATGAGGAGCGATGAAGAGGAAAGAAGGGGGGGGGATTGCAGGAGGGAAGAAAGAAAGGAAAACGATGGGAAGGAAGCAGGAACCCCAGAGAGGAACTGAGGAGCGCATGAGAGCGGGCAGTGGGATCGCTTTGCCACCCACAGACCACTTACCCTGCACGGTGGCACCACATGGCCAGCCTGGTGCACACCATGGGCCTTGGGAGGTAAAGGTCAATATGGGCGCGGGGGCCCTGTAAATAAGGCTTCGCCCGGCAGAGCAAATCAGAAGGACTGCCTCGCCTGGTTATTTGCTGACGTTACAAGTGAATGCCTTCTGCTGACCCCAGCCACAGGGCTGGCAAGTCCTCCCAGTCGGTCATGTGTGGAGGGCTAATGTGCTCTACGGGGGACGAGCTTCTGCCCGCAGCTTCATTCACAGCACAGAGGGCCCGGCTTGAATCCGCTGCCACCAAGTGCATCTAAGAACCACAGGGTCTCAGACAGCCAGGGATGGTAGTCATCAGCCAGGCAAGCTTCAAGTTTGGACCACCCTGCAAGGGTCCTCCTGTCTCCTGTCCATCATTCCTAACAAAGAAAGGAACCAGCCAGCTCTCAGAGTCGCTGGGAGATCAGAGGTGTCTGCAGGTGGAGGTATGCGTCTCACGCAGAATGGTTTGCCACCCACGGCAGATACTCAATATGGGGAAAGGAGCCATTTAAAAGCAGTAAGTGCTGGAAAGAGAGGTGCAGCCCTACCGATGGACATGGGCAGCAGGCTTGGCACCTGGGAACTGGGCACAATCCCAGGAGAAATCCTGAACGCAGGCACTTCACCCCGGCACTTCAAGTGCCTCGGGAGAGAGGGTCTGAAAAGCCCGTTTCATCCTTCAAATCTCGGCTCAGAAGCCATTTCATCAGAAAAGTCTTTTCTGCTCTCTGCCCGGGCTAGACACTGCAAGAGCACTCTCTTCATCTATTCATAGACCTGGTAACAATTCCAACCTTTTAAACTTTTTGTTATAACAACTTTAAAAATACTCAACAATATTCTCAACAGTGAGACTCATCTATCATCGGAATTGTTCCACATTTCTTTCACCTACCTCTTCCTTTCACTTTCTTCTTCAATGTCAGTGAAATGCTTAGAGCGGAACCCGGGCATCAGGCCATGTCACGTCTAAATCCTTCAATGCACCCGTCTTGGACATGATCAGTGTCCCTCTAAATCACCGTTTCAGCCTGGGTTGTCCTGGAGCAGAGCCGGGATCCAGGCTTACATGCCCTGTGTGGTTCTGGGAAGTGATCCAAGGAGTGTGAGGCTGGGAGAGTGGACAGAGAAGGCAGGAAGGTGACCCAAGGATAGTGATCAGAGCATCAGCCTGTGCACACAGGGACTGGACTCTGCTGAGGACGCTCCAGGATCTTAGAATGGACTTAGGCTGCTCACAAGCACCCGTGGTGGAAAGTGCTCCCTCCTCAGCCCATCTGTCTCCAGCCATCGCCCCACGCCTCGCTGCCTCTCTTCACACAGATGCTGCAGAGCCAGACGGGGGCTGGAAACGTCCCCACAGATGTCCCACCTGGGGCTACAAAGACCTGAGCAGGAAGAGAGACCCTGCAGGGCAGATGGGGCTGTGCCGTGAGCTCTACCTGTACAGCTCCAGGTATACTAGCAAAGGCAACCCGGCAAAGGTGGCCCAAGAGAATGTGGCCCAGACGCAAGAAGACAGCCATGTCGCCATCACCTTTGATCACAAGCAGTGAAATGGCTTTAGGGGATTTTCCCCCAGTTCTAAAGCAAGGAAGCAAATCCTTCCAGGCACCATCAGCAACTCCCTGTAGGAGAACCAGGCTTTGGAATTGGGACCTCAGGCTGGCTGGGGTGCAGCGTTACTCTTCTCACCCCAGGCACCCAGCAACCATCCTGTCATGAGCTTTTACACTGTGCACATTCAAAGGGCGGCCGCTGTAATAACAGCAGTGAGATATCACACCAGCGGGATCCACATCTTTAGGAGCAAGCTTGGGAATCTGCATTCTCAGTGCCTTAGATAATTCTGATAGAGCTCGTCCACAGCCCTGGGTTTGGAAAGTGCCACCATACCTACAGGATTTTCTAAATGGTAATAACAGAGCTGTTGGTGAGGCCTCTACAGAGGCCCTTTATGTTTAAAACTTAACTTATTCCAAAAATACTCACTGAGAGCCTACTAAGGTACAGGACTGTTCTAGAAAAGGGTGTACAGAAAACACACCTGTCCTCAGGTGGCTTACACTGAGAGGGAGATGCATACAATTAACTGAAAATAAGTAAATATACGAACACCGACACAAGCACCGTAGCAGCCACCCACATCTTAGAAGCCGGGGCTTCCTGGGGCACAGTGGAAAGATGTATTTCTCCACACGTAGACGGTGGTGAGAAATGAATCCCCCAAGTGTGTGGGACCCTCCCCATGCAGGGACCATGGCACACATTCCCTCTTGCAGCTTTTTTCTGGCGGGGTTCTTCTTACTGGGGGCCTGGATGGTCTGTGCATCCGGCTTGAGTTTGCAGTTAATGCCAGAGAGGAGGAGAGATGTATCGCCAGCATCCGAGTGGGACAGCTCTCTTCAGATCCACTAGGAGTCACTGTAGGCCACTTGGGGTCCTGCGGCCTGCACAAGCCCAGGCTTTCCCACCTGCCTGTTGGA
>CM053416.1:18847995-18866106 GCA_028644305.1 Xerus rutilus
GCGCCCGGCTTGGGTTGTTAATTCTTATTTGTTAAGCAGCTGTTCTTCTAAGACTGGTCAGCACAGAGAAGGTTTTATTAGGTCACTAGATCCTAATGCTACCTGCTCCAGTTTGGTGCGTGGCCCCGCCCTCTGTGCTCCAAAGCCTCCCCCAGTCCAGGCCCCACTGTCTGTCAGTGTACACAC
This sequence comes from Xerus rutilus, assembly GCA_028644305.1. Classification (NCBI taxonomy): domain Eukaryota; kingdom Metazoa; phylum Chordata; class Mammalia; order Rodentia; family Sciuridae; genus Xerus; species Xerus rutilus. The sequence goes on from CM053416.1 coordinate 18,848,182, forward strand.
TCACAGATCCTTTCCTGTCCCTCCTCCTCCCACTGTGAGCAGGTGGCCCTCCCAGAAGGTAGGCTGGTCTTCAAGCCTGTCCTTGTCTAGGCAGTGGACTGCAGCTGCTTCAGGGGCACTGAGAGGGTGGCCGTTCACCCCCTCTTACCTGAGAGTTCCCCTGTTTCAGCATTTTAGCACTGAAAGGCTGAAGGGCCCCAGGAAACCGGAGTGGTGGGTCACATGCAGCTAAGAAGCCCTGTTACTTCCAGATGATCCTTCGTGGAACTCCAAGGTGTACCTGACAGACAGGAGCCTCGGACCTCAAACTCAGGAGGGTGCAACGGTCCCTGGCACAGTGGGTCCTTTAGCTCAGGCAGGACAGAAGGCAAACGTGGCTGACAAAGGGAGAATTAGGAAAACTCATGTATTGCATTGATTAATACGGCTAGGAGGCTACCCCCAGACAGAGCAGGAAGTCGAGGGAGAAACAGTGCATGTACACTTTGGGGCTAGGAATTAACATGTGTATAAACTGTGTGGCAAAGTTATCACTGCACCTGCGCCAGTTTGCACTCAGCCAAAAAACTTTGCACACGGTTTGAAATATGCTTAAAACTGTGTTAGCCACCTCCACCCACCATAAAGCTTTTAATGTGGAACGCATCTAAGCACTTAAATGAGGGTCCAGTTACTTTCCCTCAAGGGGTTGTGTTCAGTAAACCCCTGCTTTCTGATGTCTTCTTGTTATTTATCTTGAACTATAGATGTAGTCGAGGAGGGCTTTCATCATTCTCTTGAGAATAAAGCCTTTATTCACCAGCTTAAACTTTAACTCTTGGCTCCTGCCTCAACTACGCCATCTCTTTTTAATTTTACTATTTCTTAAATAACAGCTTAATTTCTGTCCCTCCTCCCTCCTCCTCCTCCTCCTCCTCCTCCTTCTTCTTCTTCTCTCTCTCTCTCTCTCTCTCTCCCTCTTTCTCCTGCTGCAGGACGCTGTCTCACATGGTCATGGGAACGGCAAAGCCCAGGCCCTGCAGTCAGCAAGTTGGAGACTCAGAACCAGACCCTGTCCCAGCTGAGAACCTTCGGAAGATTTCTTCCTCCTCCCTCTTCTGTTCCATTCTGGCCTTCAGTGGGCTGGCACCCTGGGTGGGTCATCTGCTCTGGTCCACCAATTCAAATGCCCCTGTCATTCAGAATCGCTGGTGGACACACTAAGACATCACGTTTAAGGGAACACCTGGGCGCCCTGGCCGGTCAAGGTGACTCATCAGACTGACTCACACCTGCTCAACGCTGCTGCCCCTCTTTTCTGGCTGGTCTCACCCCTGGCCCAGGCCACATGCAGGTCCACCCAGGAGCACTGCACCCTTCTGCTCTTGATCCCAAGTTCTGCCCGCTCCCTGGGCAATGGCGTGTCCACCACTGTCCTTGCTCCAGAGAGGAATGTTGTGAAAAATGATAGCATTTCCAGACGCCAGTGCTAGGGAACGGCAGTCCCAGAGACGCTTGGGCAGGGAAATGGTAGGAGGTTTCTTGCCAACCGAGCGCGAGAGCCTGTGTACGTGCATGTGCGGCCTAACATCTTCTCACAAGCCTGGCGGCTTAGGACCGCACTCACTGGTTATCTCGCAGCCTCCGCGACTCAGGCGTCACCCATCTCCGGGGTTCCTCTGTGGGTTTCACAGGGGTGCCCCGCGCGTTTGCTGAGCTCTGGTCTCTTCTGGAACTCAGGATCCTCTTCCAAACTTGCGTGGTTGTTGACAGAGTTGTTTGTTGGGGACACTGCACTGAGGCCCTGGGCACCTAGAGATGGCCCTTCTCCACAGGCCCACGCCCTGCCTATTTGGTCTTCAAGGGAGGAGCCTGGTCTCTCCAGCAAGGCCGTCTGCACGTGTGAGCCTCGTCCTTGATCAACTCTAAGTCACCAGAGGGGAGACCCTCCGCCATGCCCCCTGTTCTAGCAAACCAAACATCCACCTGAGTGACAGCTGCCAGAGGCAGCCTTGTGCCCTGGCACCACGCGCTTAGGACCTGGGACCCTTTGCTTTTACTTTTTCTTTTCTTTTTGGTACCAGGGATTGATCCCAAGGGCACTTAACCACCAGCCACATTCCCAGTCCTTTTGGGTTTTTTAAAAATTTTTTATTTTGGGATAGGATCTCATTAAGTTGCGTAGGGCCTTGTTAAGCTGCTGAGACTGGCCTTGAACTTGGAATCCTTGTGCCACAGCCCCCCCAGTTGCTGGGATCACAGGCGTGTAACCTTGTCTTTTGCCATATAATGTAACCAAATTATAGGAGCAAAGTCCCTTCCTCTGGCAAGGGGAGATTATACAGGACCTGTACTCTGGGGCTGGGGGTTTAGGGCCTGCCACAGCCCAGGTTCAGCTTGAGAATTAGCATCCTATGGGCTCTAGAAACCCTTGGTACAGAAGCCTGATCAGCTTCATTCCACATACTGTTGTCCAGATCAGCCTGGCACATGGGGAAGCCTTGCTTCCCGGTGAGCCCAGCTACATGGGAAGTGGGGGCAGGAGGACGGTGAGCTTGAGGCTGGTCTGTGTGCCACACAGCAGGACCTTCCCTGTCTGGAGGGCTTACTTTCACTTAGCGCCCACCGTTATCCCCAACTGCCTGGTGGCACCCATGTTACAGGACACATCAGAAGCAAAAGCCTGCATGGTGCAGTCAGACACCCAGGATGCAAATCCGTGCCCTGCTCTCCCCAGTGGCTTCTGCTTGGGGAAGTTTCTTGACCCCCCACCCCCACCCAGGCCTTGGTGAGCAGGTATAGGCTTCTACTCTGCCTTCAGGGTCCCCAGGTTGCAGCGAGCATGTCTAACATGTTAGAACACGCCCAAGCACAGGTCCAGAAAACATGTTGCCTCCCTGTTCTTGTTTTTGTGAGATTTATAAAGAATTGCCAAAAAGATACTCTATTGATCTTCTTGCACATAAGCTTTCTGATATCAGACTTGAATCATTATAATATGCTTAAGCTAAAAAAAAAATAATAATATAAGGGAAAGAATGCTTATTTCTTTTGCTCATGATAATTAATTTATATTTAAAGCAGTCTTTTAGCCACAGGAGCAGAACCCAATGAATCTGAAGTGAATCGTACGTGTACACAGGTAAAGAGATTTTTTTTTAAATATTTATTTTTTAGTTGTAGGTGGACACAATAGCTTTATTTTATTTTTTATGTGGTGCTGAGGATCGAACCCAGTGCCTCCCGCGTGCTAGGCGAGCACGCTACCACTGCGCCATAACCCCAGCCCCGGTAAAGAGATTTTTTAAAAAAAAGTTTCTGTCCTCTTCTAAATCACCAAAACTAAAACTTACTGTCAAGATTGAATTGGTTATGCTTGAGTGAAATGTCACAAAAATGTCAACTGGAGCTCCCTTTAGTTCAAGGGCAGTAAAATGAGACGTTCAGGTCAAAACATAAAGTATAAACTGCTTCGTGCCTTTGGGGAAAGTGACTGGTGTTGGAGACACACAGTTCCACACCTGGGTTAACCTGCAGGGCTGTGTCTACACATGGTTCCACACCTGGGTTAACCTGCAGGGCCGTGTCTACACAGTGAATCTAAATATTAGATTTAGATTCACTTCAAAGTGACACACTTCATGGGTACAGGGAAGACACTAAGAACTGTGTCATCTTCAGCAAATATTCATCCTTTCTAAGCCCTGGTTTAACTGTCAACAAAATGGTGTAATAATAGTATCTGCATCTTAACCCTGACTGTAACCTAACCCTGCACACTGTAATGATAAATACATAAAACACACAGCAGTGTGTGTTACTTACTAGGTACAAAGGTAATCATACAATCATATACAAATCATACAAGTTTAAGCTGCAATAGGATCTCAATCTTTGTTGTGTGTTGTGCTTTTAAATCCTTGAATAAAAAGTTGGTACTGAATTTTGAAAAGCTCAGACACCTTTAGGCTGAAGTCCACGTTGGACTTATTAAAAGGAGAAGAGAAAGAGCGTGGTTGTGTTATTTAATGTCATTAGGTATTAATGAAGAGGAGAAAAGTGCTGAGAACGTGTAACCCATATGCAGAATTCTTTCCGAACGAAATCCTCTGTGATGTGTCCCAGGAGGCGTCAGGTCTTTAGGGACACAAAACAATTTATTGCATCTTCTACACAAATTGGAACTCGCATTTGGAGCAAAGCGTGGAGACTGCGCAGGCCGTGCATCTCTGCTCTTCGCTGACGGGCTGGCACAGATCGCTTTGCTATACAAATGCTCCCTGGGTGATTAAAATTCCTTCTCTCAGGCATGTGCCTGGGAAGGGAGCAAAAGCAAATGAGTAAGAAACGTAAATTGCCCTGATAGATAACTTGCTTACATTGAAGAACAAGGAAAATGGTGTGTGTTATCATATCAAAAAAATTAAATATGTTGGGAACTGCTGGAGTTTCCTTCGTTGATAACGAGAGGTATAGAATGAGATGCTCACTTACGGCAATGTCATCCCATCCGTGAGGCCAGACAGTGGTAGACATGACTCCTGCCGAAACGCGGATGCGACGACGTCAGTTTGCTATTACTTCTGCAAACACAACTCAGAGAAATAATGCTTATTTCAAACTGCATATCAAGGTTTCACAAGGGTACCAATAAATACAGGAATAACCCTTACAATGTAACCACTTTTTTAAAAAAATTTTTTCAGTTGTCAATGGACCTTTTTTTTTTATTTGTTTATTTATATGTGGTGCTGAGAATTGAACGCAGTGTCTCACACATGCGAGGCAAGCGCTTTACCACTGAGCCCCAGCCTCAGCCCCACAATGTAACCACTTTTTACTAGATCTATCGTGTATCCAGTATTTCATGGGTATTTTCAAATATACAAGAAGAAGATGTGGCTGCTTCCCGGAGTCACCAGGTAAGGCTGTGTTAATTGTGCACACTGTGTCTCCAAGGGACTAGTCCCAGAATTTTTTTTTTTTTTTACACAATATCTTTATTTATTTTTACGTGGTGCTGAGGATCGAACCCAGTGCCTCACGCATGCGAGGCAAGTGCTCTACCACTGAGCTACAACCCCGGCCCCAAGTCCCAGAATTTTGGTAGTGCATAAAACATAGCCTTGGAGGTCACTCAAAGCTAGGGAGAGCCTGACTATGGTACTTAACATATGAACTTGAGTGAGTGTCTTAACTTTCCAAAGACTTCAACTTCATCTTTCATTGAATGGGAACAAAAACCACCTACTTCCATTTGTTAGGAGATTTGGATAGGTTACCACAGTGAAGGGCTACTTACCCCACCCAGAGCCAAATGAGCTGGGCTGTTTATCCACCCATCTCCCTGCTGCTACTGGGGCATTAAGACTCCTGTCCTTCTGCCCACCCTGTGTACTGGCCAAGCTGCTTCCTGAGGCAGACAGAATCCAGGGTTTCCAGGAGACTTTAGAGGGGAGCGCATGGGAGAAATGGACTTTCCCCTGGACTTGATGAAACGTCCCCTGGCTCCCTGGTCCTCAGCTGTCACTATTCCGTGAGTTCCTGGTAATATGGGTAAAATCCTGCAAACTGCATCCTTCAGCTTTCCACCTAAAAGCTTTAGGGTGACAGGGTTAGAATACACACTGGCTGGGCTGAGTGCATTTAGGACTTTGAGCTTGGGTATTCAGATTCCATTCGGGGTCCGCTGGCGAGGAAGGACATAGTGAAAAGTGGAAGCTGATGCAATTTAGAAATTTAAGGTGCTGTAGCGCAACGGAAAGATATGAGGTTTTGTCATCGTGAGGTTTACGGATGTTCCTAATGGTTTTTTGTTTGTTTGTTTTTGTTTTTGTTTTGTCCTGGGGATTGAACTCAGGTGCACTTTACCTCTGAGCTACATCCCCACCCCTCTTCCTATTTTATTTTGAGACAGGGTTGGGCTGGCTTTGAAGTTGAGATCCTCCTGCCTTAGCCTCCCGAGTTGCTGGGATCACAGGCATGGCCAACGCGCACGGCTCCTAATGCTTTTATCTGGTATTCATTCAGATTTTATCCTGGTACTTCAAGGCATCTGGAGACAGCTCACACTTAGCTTGTGTTCTTTAGCTGTGAGAGTTTGGCTCAAAGATAAAATGGAGCAATGATTTAGTATAGTAGAGTAAAAATGGCCAACGATTGGACACTTTCCAGGAAACACACTACCAAATACTTCTGTTTTAGCCAGTCGCAGTGGCGCATGCCTGTAATCCCAGCAACTCTGAGGCTGAGGCAGGAGGATCACAAGTTCAAAGCCAGCATCAGCAACTTAGAGAGACTCTAAGCAACTCAGTAAGTCCCTATCTCTAAATAAAATATAAAAACGGACTGGGGATGTGGCTCAGTGGTTAAGCGTCCCTGGGTTCAATCCCCAGTACCAAAAAAAAAAAAAAAAAGCTTCTGTTTTATTATTTTGAAAATGAAGGAAAAAAAAGAAAAAGAAATGGGTAATTTCCCAATTGTGACATTAGTTAAAGGTGAGGCTTTTAAGTAAGAAGTAAGATTGTACCCCTTCTGATTATCAGAATTGCACTAACTGGAGTGGAGATCGATCAGTCAGCTGGTGACTTGTGTGCAGACCTGCACTTGGAAAGGTGGCAAGACTAGGAAACCCAGCAGGCTCTGTGGAGGAAAACCCTGAGATCTAAGTCCCACCCAACAGCACAGGGATCAGACAGCTTGTTCCTCTCCCTGAGCCCAGGGCCTCTCCTCCAAAATGAGCGCAGTGAGACCTGCTTCATAGTGCTGTGGAAAGAACAGGCGCAAACAGAAAATGCAGGGAAGGGTGCAGGCGCTCACCTGCAGGTGGAAGGAGAAGGTGGCCTGTCCCTGAGGGAGCGCTGCCCCCAGGGAAAGGAAACTCTGTTAAAGTGGACACGGACGGATGTGGGCCAGTCTCTAGATGACTCTATACCAGGCGAGAAGGAGCACCTGTCATAGGAGTCCTCTCATGGAAGATTCTAGGAAGTGCAAACAAATCTGCAGGGATGGTATTGTGGTCTGCATGTGAGCTGTGCCCAGAGATCCTGGGCGAGACAGTGCAAGAACATTCGGAGGTGAAAGCATTGGTTTATGGGGGCTTTAACCTGATCAGTGGATTAACCCACCGATAGGTATTAACCAGGTAGTAGCTGGTGGCAGGTAGGGTGTGGCTGGAGCCAGTCACTGGGGGGTTTCTCTTGTCCCTGCTGGTGAGCGGAGCTCTGTTTCTTGGTGGCCACATCCTGAGCTGCTTTCCTCCTCCACACTCTTCCACCATAATGTTCCGCCCAGAGCAATGGCATCAGCCATCCGTAGACTGAGACCTTTGAAACCATGAGCCCCAAATAAACTTTTCCTCTTTTTTTTTTTTTTTTTTTTTTTAAATATTTTTTTTTTAGTTGTAGATGCACACAATGTCTTTATTTTATTGCTTTGTATGTGGTGCTGAGGATCGAACTCAGGGCCTCACGCATGCGAGGCAAGCGCTCTACCGCTGAGCTACAACCCCAGCCCCAAACTTTTCCTCTTTTACCTTGCTCTTGTCAGGTCTTTGGTCACAGTCATGAAGAAGCTGAGTGAAACAGACAGCGAGGCGTGATGCGCCTCACTAGAGCTCTCAGCCAACGCAGTCTCCCCACTCCACGCGTGCGGGCGACTGTTCTCGACGGGCGTGCCTGGGCCACACCGGGTCGAGACACTGACCTGGTGTCCTTTGTCCACTTGCCACGCCTCGTCCCATCTAGGTAAACCGCTGCTCCCTGCTGGCAGGTGGCTGTCCCGGGGTTTCCACTCACAGAGACGCAGCGCTTGGCTCCCCCACGGCTGCCAGACCCCCTTCGCCAGGGTTCTTCCTTCCTGGGAAAGGCTGCAGCTGCACCCTCTCCTGAGGAGCGCCCGGGGCCTGGGAGAGCTGCGAGCCCACGGGAGCCACCCAAAGGTGCCCGCAGACGCTCCTGCTCAGGGCAAGCCACAGCCAACAGCTGGTTCCTCGTCTCCTCAAAACACTCTTTTGAAAGAAGGATACGCTGAACACTCAGACCAGAGGAAGAGAGAGAGTCCAGGCGATGTCTGGGTCCGCACCGTTGGCTAGGAGCCTCGCTCTTCTTTCCTGTGGGGGTTTGGCGATGGGCCGGTAAATACCTGTTTGCCACATGGTGGGTTCGGCTTCATTTCTGCCACCTAGACTGGAAGGAATCCTGACGAACACCCCTGGTAGCCAGCAGAAATAGTATTTTCTGCCCTCGTCTCGTGAGTTAGCCAGACAGGCAGGTTACAAACAACTGGACCAAACAAAAAAATTGCTCTTATTCAAGGAGACTGCAGGAGGGGGCCCACAACGAACCGTCCAAATTTTCCTTTTCAGAGTTAGAGCTCAGATAGGTTTCATGTTTGTTCTTTCTTTCTTTTATACTCTGGCTGAGGAATACAACTTGTATGTTGAGTGATAATTAAATATATATAAACATATTTTCGTACTCCTGTTACTTGTTTTCAATCAAACTGATTCCTTTTGAACACCGGGCTCTTCCTTTGTGCAGGAGGGGAATGTGGAGGCTTCTCTTGAAAATCATACTTCTGTTGAAAATTATACTTTCCATCAGACACAGAACAATATTGTAAAATCTCATTTTATCAGGGGGGAAAAAAAACTATCTTAATGGCACAGAGTAAAGCTGGGAATGTGAGAAGGACTTCCTGGAAAAGTTCTGCTCACAAAAGCTCTGAATCTTCGCGGGATCAGATGGATAGCAGACCATTAACTGCTTCGAGAAATTTCAAATTGATATATGCTATTTCATGCAGAATGTTAGAATAGTACTTCCTTGGCTAAAATCAAGTTAATGGCATGAAAATTACTATTTTAATTCATTTAACGATTACTTGATGACTTAAAGCTTTTTGGTTCCCTTTTGTTACAATGTTTTAAATTGACCCACTAAAAGATAAGATATATAAAAATACATTTTGTGCAATGATTTCTGTTGTTTCTAGTTGGTTTCTCAGTAGAGGAGGAGCTATATCCAAGCTTATTAAAGTTTAAAAAAATGGAAATGACCATGTTAAGTTTTAATATGTCTACACTAAGAACAAACATTTAGCCCACTGGTCCTCCCAAGGGGATTTTGCTCCTCCTCCACATCCTGCCCCTGCAGGAGATCTGGCATTATATGGAATCATGCTGTGATGGGAAAGGTGGACGTGTGCCGCAGTGTATCAGGAGGCAGAGGCCAGCCATGCTGCCAAGCACGCAGGATGATGGCTAGACCAGGAGCTATCCAGCCCCAAGTGATAATGGTGCTGAGGGTGAGGCACTCGGATACACACCTGTGCCCTGCGGGAGTGAGAGCACCACCTCTAGACCAGACCCAGGATCAGTCAGCCCTGTAAGCTCCCAGCTGTGGGGTGTAAGGCACCTTGGTCCAGACCCAGGATCAGTCAGCCCTGTAAGCTCCCAGCTGTGGGGTGTAAGGCACCTTGGACCACACTCAGGATCAGTCAGCCCTCATGGCTTCCAGCTCTGGGGTCTAAGGCACTTCTAAACCAGACCCAGGATCAGTCATCCCTGGTGGCTCTCAGCTGTGCGTCTGAGTTACCTCTGGACCAGACCCAGGATCAATCATCCCTGGTGGCTCCCAGCTGTGAGGTCTGAGTTACCTCTGGACCAGACCCAGGATCAGTCATCCCTGGTGGCCCCCAGCTGTGGGGTCTGAGATACCTCTGGACCACATCCAGGATCAGTCAGCCCTGGTGGCTCCCAGCTATTGGGGTCAAAGGCACCTTGAACCAGACCCAGGATCAGTCAGCCCGGATGGCTCCCAGCCATGGGGCCTAAGGCAGATCACTGTGTATATTTTCGTCTCTTCTCGTGACAGAATGAGAGCGCTTGCTTAGGGGGCCACTTTGGGAGCTGAATGAGTGGCACTCCCAGCACAAATGCTCCACCCAGTGCCTGCACAGGACGCAGACCCAGGAGGCAGGCTTTGTCATTTTTATTGTTGTGAGTAGAACTTTGAACTTTAGGGCAGGTACAGAAGACAGAGGAAGATACCTCGAGGGCTTCTTTGATTTTGTGTGGGCTGTTTTGATCAAGCCACTTTGACATGAGGGACATTTGGATGTTACTTGAAAATACTAGGATTTCTTTTAAAAACTATAACATAACTTGTGTGTTTTAAGTATGTATGTGTTTGCTTCAGTGCTGGGGAGTAAACCCAGGGAGCTTCAGCAGCCCTCTGTCATTCTCTATTGTGAGACAGGGTCTCACCCAGTTGCTGAGGCTGGCCTGGGTCGTGTGTTTCTCCTGCCTCAGCCCCGCCAGCTGCTGGGAGTGCAGGCGTGGCCTCCGTGCTCGGCCACCACATAGCTTCTCTGGCACACATCTGCACTGTTCTTACACCTCACCTTCTCTAAGTCCGGCACAGGGCACAGGCATGTAATCTCGTGCCTCAAGAGGTCAAGGCAGAAGGATCACAAGTTTCGGGCCAGCCTCACTCAGCAACTTACAGAGGCCTTAAGCAACTTAGTGAGACCCCATCTCAAAATTAAAAAAAAAGACTGGGGGGCCGGGCACAGTGGCACACGCCTGTAATCCCAGCACTTTGGGAGAATGAGACAGGAGGATCACGAGTTCAAGACCAGCCTCAGCAACTCCATGAGGCCCTAAGCAACTAGTGAGACCCTGTCTCTACAATAAAACACAAAACAGGGATGGAGATGTGGCTCAGTGGTCGAGTGCCCCTGAGTTCAATCCCTGGTACCAAAACCAAAAACAAAAAACAATAACAGCACAGCCTTACCCCCAGGCCCTCTTGCCCCGCCTCCTTCTCAACCGACCTCCAGCCTAACCTTGAACTTTAGTCAACCTTCCCCTCCTCAGCCTCCTGCATCCTTGAGCTCCACAGCTTGTAGAAAAACATTCAATCAGTTTAAATGGCCAGGCACTATAACCGGAGTTTGTAGGGAAAATTTGGTCTGTGGCCCTGCCTTTCTATGATCTGCCTTTTTAAAGTGTTTCTTTAAATTTGACTTTTTGTTTCCACTTTTTCTTTTTCCTTTACTTTAGAAGGGACATATGGCCAGGGTCCCCATGACCCTTTGGCTCCCTGCTCTTGGTTGGCTTTCTTTACTGGGGCGGAACCCACAGCCTAGCGCTGCTGGGCCAGGGCTCTACTCTGAGCAAAGCCTCAGCCCCAGGCGTTCGGAGGTGGCAGCGGGAGGGAAGGCTGGCATTCCCTGCACAGAACAAAAGCTGTGCCCACGTGTGTCAAGCTGGAAGGAGTACTGCAGTCCAGGGAGAGTCCATGCCAGAGAGCCCTTGCAGAGAGTCGGAAATGTGTGTCTAAACCAGAGGCACAAGAGCCTGGAGAACTTAGATCTGACTGATAGCAGTGCAAAACACGAAGCCCTTTTATATAGGATGTGGAGGTGACAGGAGGAAAAGCGTCTTTTGATTCCTTAAAAAAACAAACAAAAACCCAAACTTTGTAGGGTTTTCTGTCAATGTGTGTTAAAGATGGAAAGTTTAGAAAACAGAAAACAATGGAGAAAATAAAAATCACTCCACACCCTTCTAGTCTTCAAATTAGTTCTGCATACGCATCACACACACACACTTTCAAAAGCAACATTTACAGTCAGCTGTGAAACTTTTAGCTTGTTTTTTTAAAAAAATCATTTATTTTTTAGTTGTAGGTGGACAGAATATCTTTATTTTATTTTTATGTGGTGCTGAGGATCGAACCCAGTGCCTCACGCATGAGCACTCTACCCCTGCGCCATAACCTCAGCCCTTTAGCTTGTTTTTAAACTTGGTTACGTCAATAGTATTTCCCCATATCATTAAATATTCTTTAAAAATATCACGTCTGGGGGCTGAGGCTGTAGCTCAGTGGTAGAGCGCTTGCCTTGCATGTGTGAGTCACTGGGTTCGATCCTCAGCACCACATAAAAATAAATAAATAAAATAAAGATATTGCATCCATCTACAACTAAAAAAATACTTTAAAAAAATATCATGTCTGGGGGCTGGGGTTGGGGCTTGGTGGTAGAGTGCTTGCCTAGCATGCATGAGGCACAGGGTTGGATTCTCAGCACCACATATAAATAAATTAAAAAAAAGATGCATCAACAACAACAAAAATTTTAAGAAAAAAAATCACGTCTGAGGTAATAGCAAAAGCAAGCCAAGATCCATGTCCACTGAGCACTATTTGTAATATTAAAAACCCGCGAAGTGTGAGGACCATAGACACGTGCATCACTAGCACAACAGCCCCTATGTCTACTCCTCAAGTGCTTCCCCAGCACCTGCCCTGGGCCAGGCCCTGCCCTGGGCACTGGGGCACGGCCGCACACAGCAGGCAGAGATGTGTGCGTTCCTGGAGCTGACACATCCAGAGAGCCACGGTACCTGGAGAGCAGCCATAGAAATAACAGAGGCAGCCAGGTGTGGCTGTGTTCCGGTAAGACTTCCTCTACAAAAACGGCACGGAGTCAGACACTGATGCAGATATAGACACATGCAGATAAGCAGAGAATGTATAAATGGATGGGGCTGCAGGTGCAGCTGGGGGTCGAGCATGCTTAGCATGCACAAGGCCTGGGTTCAGTGCCCAAGTTCCAAGAAATTAGATAGATAGACAATTTCATGCAGACTATATTGGCAGTGATTATTGGCTTCAGGGAGTTTAAAAACTTAAAGTAAATTCAAAGTTTATAATATGTGTTTTGGTGTTGCTGAAGATTCTACTGTATTTCTCATTAATGATTCACCAGTTATGTCTTTCCAAATTTTCATCATTAAATACATTTTGCTGCAATTAATATCTTTGAAAGCATCTCTTTGACTTGTTTTAAGGACTTGTTTTAAAATGTTTCTAGATATTGAGTGACTGGCTTGGAGGACGTAGTTCCTCAAGCCCTGGGTACAGGTTGCCAGCTGCCAGTCCTTGCAGAGGAGAACCAGTAGACACCTCGTCAACCAGCAAGAGCATGTCGCCCAGCACATCTGCACCGGGTGTTGTAAACAGTTACTTTAAAACATGCTCCACTTTAACAGGCAGTGGTGCCCTTGGCTTGGCCTGGCAATTCCACAACGATTGGTGGAGCTGACATTCTTTCCTGTTTGACCACGTCCACCTCCTTTCCTCTGAAGTGCGTGCCCACACCCTTCTGTGTGTGGATTTGAGGAAAGCTGGCTTCCAGGCGCTCCCTGCGGGCGGGCAGGCCTCTACCCACTTTCTCTGCGGAGCCAGTGTCCTCCTTCAGGGAGATCTGCCTCTGTGACCTGGCTTGCAGTGGGTCTGCGCTCACAGTCACACGCCTGCTGTGCTGGGAGCTCAACAACACTTGACATCAGAGGAGGAGGGATCATTATTTGTGTCACTTCTATCTAATGCGGTAAAAAAGAAAAAAAAAATTAAACCATATGTAGGTTCTCCCTGAGTCTCGTCTCTTGCTGCCTCTAATCTTTTTATATATATCAAATAAAAGCCAACAGAATAAATCCCTTCTGGAGTGTTTGGGTCTCTTCATCTCCCTGGAGGATGTCCTGGGTGGGCCCCAGGTCACACATGTCCAAGGCACTTGTGCTGCTGTGAAAGCAGAGCAGGAGACAGGTCAGCGGTTACAGAGGACAGGCGGGCGCGGCTGAGGCTGTGGTTTTGAAACTTTATATATATATATATATATTTATAAAATATATATATATATATATATATTTTTTTTTTTAGCTGTGAGTGAACCTTTACTTTTATTTATTTATTTTTACATGGTGCTAAGAATTGAACCCAGTGCCTCACACATGCTAGGCAAGCGCTCTACCACTGAGCCCCAGCCACAGCCCTTGAAATTTCTTTTTTGAATAGAAGCTTCTCTCTAATGCAGCCTGGAGCCCTCTCCTCGCATCCCAGGCAAAACACTGATGCTCTCCTGAGTTTAGGTGAGAGGCACTTGGGTTCACCTTGGCCCACCTTGGTAGTGTCATGCCACTGGGGGGACAGTCCCAGCTTCTGGCTCCTGGCACTCTGCTTGACGGCATTGCCTGTGCATTGCCCGTGCATAGGACATGATGGTGTCGTGGGGAAGACAGGCTGAAGGGGCCAGGGTGCTGTGCGAGCACCCCTAGAAGCATCCTTCACCCCATCAGGCCTGGGAGCTGGTGGATAAGTAGGGTCACTTCCAGACCCCTGCATGGAAACATCATGAAGTGTGTTCTGTACGTCCTGCCGTGTTCCCTGAAAAGGCGGACCCAATTGCCTACGGCCTACCAATGCCGCCTCGACCACTTGCCCACCGTCCCTACCTCCCTTCACCTGCTGCCCAAGGTCGCTTTGTTGACTTGTTTGTTTGTTTTTTGTACTGGTTGGTACTGGAGATTGAAACTAGGAGTGCTCTACTGGGCTCCAAACTCCATCCCTATTCTCCTTGGTAGGCCTCAAACTTGTGATCCTCCCGCTTCAGCATCCAGAGTCCCTGGGATTACAGGTGTCACCACCACACCCAGCCTAAGGTCACCTCTTAAACTCTTTGTAGTCAAATCCCTGTTTTAGGAACTGCTATGGGAGTTCCGCCGTGGCCATGTGCAGCCACCTTCTCAGCTGCAGCTCCGGCAGCACAGAGGAACACTTGCCTCCCAGAGGTTCCGTGGAGGGCATTGGCCTAGAATCCCCCAGGCTGCCTGAGACTGGGCTTCCTACCATCAGCTCGGCAACCTGAGCTCCACCTGGAGCCTCAATCTGCGCGTCAAGCGTGATTCCCTCCAGGATCCTCAACTTCCTTACTTGTTGAAGGAACGAACACAATTTTGGACACGTGTGGATCTTTGAAATTTCTTATTAGGGTTATTTTTGCACCAGCTCCCTCTTCATTTCTTCTTGGTGGGACCTGGAGCATCCCCCAGAGGCTCCGTGTGCAGGCTGGGTCCCCAGCTCAGCAGCGCCCAGGGGTGGGGCTTGGGAGGTGAGTGGATCAGAGGCTCTGGCCTCACCAGGGTTGATCCACTGACGTGACTGCCCAGCACTAGGAGGTGGAGACTGGGAGGTGAGGCCTAGCTGGGGAGTGGGTTGCTGGGGGCCAGCCCTGCAGGGTGCATCTTGTCCCTGACCCCCCCTCCCTGCTTCCCAGCTGCCAGGAGCTGAGCAGCTTCCCTCCGCCAGGCCCATCCACCACTACGTCCTGCCTCACCTGGGCCCACCCTCGGGAGCCAGGCACGGGAGCCAGGCAACCACAGACCGAGACCTCTAAAGCTGTACACGAAAACAAATCTTTCTTCCCCCAAGTTGTTCCTGTCAGGCATTTGGGTCACAGAGAGGAAAAGCTGGCTAACACCCCCATCCAGTCGATGTCTGCTGAGACCCCCATCCTGCCCTCCAGGCCCTGTACCAGGAGCAGGGCACAGCAGGGAGGAAAACTCGGCCCTTCAAGGCAGATTTAAAACCCTGGAGGAAGAAGCAGACAGAAGGCAAATGCAGCCAGCAGCCTCTGGTGACCCCGGAAACTACCCAGCCCTGCCTGCAGAGGCTACTGGGGGGCACTGAGTCAGGGCGGGAGCCCCTCAGCCTGGCAAACCACAGGGAGGTGCTTCAGGCAGCAGGGGCTGCATGGGGGCCGCATGGAGACTCGGAGCCCTTCCACACTCCTTGCTCCCAGGCAGCAAACTGGATTTCAGGGGGCCTGGGAGAAGCCTAAGCAGGGGAGCAGGTGGGGGGTGAAAAGGAAAATGAGAGAGGCAGGAGACCCCGAGGTTGCTGCCCTGCCCCTCGCGGGCGGGTCACAGGCCACCTTCTAGGCGGTGCTTCTCCAGCAATGGGTGGGTCACCGCCTAGAGCAAGCACGGTGAGGGGGGGCACATGTTAATAAAAGTGCAGATCCCTGCACCGGAGCAGACCCGTGGAACCACGAGTCTAGAGTTTGGCCCAAACAGATGCTCTAGCACAGGGCCAGGGTTCAATTCCCAGCGTCAAAAAGTAAAATAAAATACAATGAAGAAATGGAAATAAAAGTGGGGCTGGGCCCAGTGGTTCTGCTCAGCAGCAGAGCCCTGCCCAGCAAAGCTGAGACCCTGGCTCCATCCTCAGCAGCAAAAAGAAGAGGTCTGCATCACCTACTTTCTAACAAAAGCTGGCATTTGGAGCAGCGTGTTCCTGCAATTTCTATTTTGGTGTTTAAAGAAGGCTGTTTGACTGACATGGAGGTGCTGCTGGGCTCCACGGGTCCCACCGCAGGTGGTAGCCTCTGAGGGAGCCTCTCTCCAGTGTTCCACCTGGTGCCAGTCTTCTCCTTCAGGCCACGCCCCTGCCTGGTCCTCTGTGTGCACACAGCACTCAGCTCCTCCCTTCCCCACCAGGCCCCCAGCTCCCTGCCAGCAGCCCCACTCTGATTCCATGTCCGTCCAGTCCTCTTTCAGTCTTCCCAGCCGTCCTGTGTCTGCTGAAGCCTGGACGGTGCCCTCCGGTCCCTCCTATTCCTCCTGACTCTGCCGTCCTGCTGCTTGAACTTCCTCCCTTTGCTCCTCCCCAGGGATGTGCTGAGGATTTCTCCGGATCCACTGTGGTTTTGGCAGGGGAGATGCTTTAGATCCTTGTCTTCTGGGCACCTTATAATTTAAATAAGCTTCTGCAAAATGTCTTCCAAATCAATCTTCTTTCTTTTTTCCATGTTTTCGAGGTGCTGGGGACTGAGCCCAGGGCTTCATCTATGCCAGGCAAATGCTCCACCACTGAGCTCACCCCACCCCAAGTTAACCATTTTCAGGCATTACCAAAAGAGGGAAAGTTAGCTCAGCACAAAGGAAGTCCTTCCTGGGCCACTGGGGAGTGACCCACAGGAGTGCGGCTCCATGGCTGTCACTGTGGCCTACATAGGCCGCAACAGGGAGATGGCCCGTCTGCACAGCAAAGGCCAAAGTTTCTTCACCTGTAAGTTCAAGGAATCTGTTATCCATTAAAAAAGAAACAACCAAGTGAAATTCACAGATGCCCTTTATTTCATCATGATAATAGTAATTTTCATTTCCTGACATGCGGCAGCATGAACTCAAATATGTAATTTGTGAAAATTAGGATTGTTTCTTTAAAATTTTTCTTCAGCTCCGCTGGTTATAATGAGTTTGTATTTGTCAAATGGCTTTTATGCTTAAGTGAAAAGGTAATGATAAACAGCCATTGGAACTGCCAGATGACTACCCCTGTGCAGGTTCCTGACGTGCCTGTGCGGCAAGCAGGCCCCCTGGAGTAATCGGTGTGGGTTTGAAAGCGAGCACATCATTTCGCTGTTAGCGTGCACTGCTTAGATGAAAGGGAAGGCGTATGGGTCCAATGATGTTTTTATTTTCCTTCTTGGAACGATTAGCTGAATAAGAAACAGTGTGGGCAGGGTGTTCTAAATGCAAACCCCGTCGTGGAGTTTTGGAACTTAATACCTCCACTGTAGTCAAGGTTTATGAGAAGCACTGCACCGTGGAGTCCCAGCTCCCGTAAGGTGCCTTCGTGATGCCAGTGGGGACACTGAGCCCGCAGATGTGTGCACTGAACAAACGCACACAGCGGACAGCCCAGTAATGAGGCATGGCAGATGCTGCCCCTGGGCTCTGGAGCCTCGCTGGCAAAGCTGAAGCCTGTGATCTCCTTCCCAGAGGTAGAGGCTGTGGATCAACCTGCCCGAGGTTAGGGGGCTCCTCCAAGGCAGCAGGAAGACTTGCCCTGGTCGTCTGATGCCCGCTGTGCTTCAAGATGTTACCACATGGCAAGCCGGGCGCGGTGGCTCAAGCCTGTAATCCCAGCACTTAGGGAGGCTGAGACAGGAGAATCGCGAGTTCAAAGCCAGCCTCAGCAACGGCGAGGCACTAAGCAACTCAGTGAGACCCTGTCTCTACATAAAACACAAAATAGGGCTGGGGATGTGGCTCAGTGGTCGAGTGCCCCTGAGTTCAATCCCCAGTACCAA
>CM053416.1:18866606-18900489 GCA_028644305.1 Xerus rutilus
CCCCTCTCCTCCCCGCCCCTCTCCTCCCTGTCCTGCCCGCGCGCCTCCCCGGTTCCTGGTGAAGATGGCGATCCCCGTGGCCGCGCGCTCTGTCCGGCTTCTGCGAGATCCCGCGCTACGGCCCCGGCTGCTGGCCGCCCGGTGGCAGGTGAGCGCAGCCGGTGGAGGGGAAGGCGCTGGGGTGACCTCGCCCGCCCGCCCCGCGCGCTCCCGCGCCCCTGTCGCTCTTGCCCTGTCTCCTCCTGCGCCCATTCCTCCTGCGCCCCGGTCTCCTGGTTCCCCCTGTCCGTTCTTCCTGCTCCTCCCCCCGCCCCTTCTGTCCGCTCCTGCGCCGGCTGCCAGGCGCTGGACGCTAGTTTAGGAAAAGTTCGTCAGAGTTTCGGAGCCCTGAGGTTTTATTACCAGCTCTGCCAGATCCGCTTCTGAAAGTCAGGCCACGCGGTGCACATGCCTGAAACTCCTGGGCCTAGTGACTCGCCCGCCCGGTGAACCTTCTGCGGGTTCCACTTTTGCAGACTTGGGGGCTCTGAGCTGGTGAAATACGTGGATCGTGGAGCAAAACGGAGGCTCTTTCCCTCCCCTCAGCGAACAGCCAGTCTAAGCATATCCGACTGCTGGCCCTGTCCACCTTCATGCTTTAAGGAAAACAGCATCAAAGGGATGGTGGACACTGAAGATCTGTCCCAGCCTGTCCCCCGTGTGTACTGCGCTGTGGGCTGTGGCGCTGTGGCAGGTTCCCCCAGGGCAGGCCTTGGGGTGGAGTTCTGTGGGCCGTGCTCTTGGAGAAGTGCTCAGGCCCAGACTTGGTTTCCGTAAATTCTCTCCTCTCTGAGAAGGGACAGTCTGGGGCTCAGCCGCAGCCCAGCAGTGACCTTGCCCATTGCCCCACTTTTTCATTGATAAGAGGCAAGTTATCACTCATGCATTTTTAACTAGGATGTGCTTAGTACAGTTCTCAAGGAAACTGGAAAAAAATAGCTACTCATGATTTTCTGAGTTAGGTTAAGCTTTGCTAAATTATAACATCTGTATTTTTTTCCTTCTTCCTCTCCTTCCATTTCCTTTCATCCCGTTTCTGTTATGTAAATTTGAAAGGTGCTAATAATTATTCTTGTAAGATCCTTAACAGGCACCTCACAGCAGCATGGGGTGGTAAAGGAGTGGCAGTTTTGTCTAATTAAAATCACTAATAACTGTTGTGATAGAGGAAAGAGAATACCTCCAGGTGATTGAGGTCTATTCATTATTTAAGTGTTACAAAAAGCGAGAACTGTGGCGCTCTGAGCGTGGACTTGAATTGAGGAGAGACGTGGGCCCGGGCCCGTGAAAACTCAGGGGAAGGAAGGACTTGTACAGAGAGAACTTAGAACACGGAGTGTTTGGCTAACGTGTGTGAGGTCTTCTGGCCTGACCAAGAGGTAGGAGCCCTGTCCCAGCCCGAGAGACTGCTGGGCATCGACACCTGGGTTTGGCAGCAAGACCAGGTAGGGAGATCAGTCCCTCACGTTGCTCTGATTCACACTGTAGATGATTTATCGTACGGTGAGCGCAAGGCTTAGAAGATGAGAGCCGTTTTTCCAGAGGTAGGAGCTGTATGCAGCGTCCTGGAGCAGAATGAGCATTACCAAGCCTCTGCTCCCAGCAGCTTGTTTCACATGCAGAAAAATCAAGTGCAGCGACTTGCTCAGGGTCACAGAGTTTGTGGCAGAGTGGACTGCAGGGTAAAGGTTTACCCTCAAGTTTCTGTTACCCTGGGCTATTGCCTCTAAGTGTAGATTTCCCCATGGAAACAGCTCAGGAATTACTCTGATACCAGTAGTATCTATATATAACATCCAGTCACCTGCACAAGTGACACATTTTCTTTGGGAACCTCGTACTATGGCTCGTGGCTTGTAAGGAACCCCATTTTCAAATTCTTGGATGCCTCTCTTATCTGCTCCATGTAAACCTGATTTGATTAGTGTACATCTCTAGCTCCTGGCCCATGGCAGACATTACAATTGGACATGGTCTGTGTTCTCCAAGCCTGAGGATCCTTACCAAGTGTCTCAGGAATCTGTGGCCACTCTTGCCCCAGACCTACCAGGCCTGTTGGGTGCATACAGATAAGAGACCCACTTTCTGCTCTTAGGAGCAGCTTGAACTGATTTCACAAAGATATCTGTAGAATAACATTTACTCCTTCCTGTGGTTAAGTTTAACATTTGACACATGTCCTGATGCTTAATGTCATTGAAGTTTTTAATTTCTTCTGCTGTTGGCATCACTGTTTTGACTTGACACTATATCCTGTGTGGGGCTCTCCTTAGCTATTTCTTATTTTTATGTACATTTAACTATACCATCTGGCAGGACCGTTCCTGCCCCGAGGGTCTGCGTTGGTGAATGAGGCAGGCAGGGCCTTGGCCATGGTGGACTTCTGGTTTGTGGGTCTGGGCATGAGCAAGATTGAATACATGCATCCACCAGCAAAGACGATCTCTGTCAGAGACGGAGGCTGTGAAGGAAATGGAGCAGGGTCATGGGATGGGAGTGGACACCTGGCTGCAGGTGGGTGTGGATCGGGGAAAGCTAACAGACAAGGTGGTTTTTGTTTAGGCTTTTTTTTTGAGGTCATTTTTATCAGAACAAAACACGTACTGAAAACGTGCACATGACAAGAACAGCTTCATCAAGTTGTCCAGGCTGAGCACAGCCGGGTAACCAGGTCCAGATCAGGAAGGTAACCTAACAGCAGCACAGGCCTGTGGGCTCCTTCCCATCGCCACCCCGCCCCTGGCAAGGGTCACCTGACACGCACTTCATGCAGGTGGAATTGCAGTGTGCACATGCGTACTCAAGCCTGCTCAACGTCATGAGACCCTGGGAGTGACTTGTGGACATGCAAGCTGCCTGATGGAGCAGCCATTTTGGTGCGACTCAGCAGGGCAAACAGGTGCAGAGGCCCTGAGGTGGGAGTCAGGGAAGGAGAGCGAGGGTGTGGTCTGAGAGGTGGATGTGGCCAAATCACCAGGAGAGGAGACTGGCCGGGTCTGGTGAGAAGTTTAACTTTGTAGAGTGGTTACATAGCTTGCACGAAATTATACAGCTAATAAAAAAATCTCCTGCAGGTCTGAATCCCAGTCCTGGCTGCTGAAGCTCAGGCATTTAATTACAGCACACATTTCCTATTATACGTCGGAACCTGGCTGCCTTGGAAATGTTAGTGGAATGGTGGTTAGTGGACTCTGTACTTCAGGACAGTCTAACCACTGTTCTAGATCTTTCTGCAGACCCAGTTCCTGGCAGACAGGAGCTGTGGTACTTGGTGTTGTAATCCAGCGGGGCACTGGCGGCCAGGAGCCCTGGGTGTTAAATGGTTGTTAGGGATCCTGTGCCTCTCCTCCTGGTAGAGCAGTCCACTCTCAGAGACTCTAGACATTGTGGGAACCTTGCCTGCCAAGCCTCGGCTCAGAATCGTGAAGCGCAGAGGGTGTTGTCTTCAGGAAAGATGGCTCAGCTTCATTGTGTGCTCCTGGATGTGGAGAAGAAAGATGGATGCATGGCTTTTAGAAGTGAGGGGCTAAAGTTATGCAAGTTCTTATCCACTCATGAGGATGAAGATCTGCTGGAGGCTTGACTTCTCAGAGCTGCCTTATTTCCCTGGAGAGTAAACACCTGACTCTTTTTAATGAAGTACAGCTGCAATTTCTGCTGTTAGAAAAGAGACTCCATCTCAAATAATTTAGGTGCTAAACTGTCGACCTGTGTGGGGAAGACCTTTAAGTCTTGCCGAGTTGGTTCTTTTGACTGTTAAGTGAAGCATTTCCTTAACAGGAGATTGAGTGCACGGACCCGCGTACTGAGCACTCCGCTGCTGTGCTCCTTGGCTGGGTTCTGCAGGCACAAAGCCCAGAAAGTCACTACAGTATGTCGTCTTGTGGGGAGGAAAAGAAATTACACGAGTCACCTAAGACCAGGTGTCCTTCAGCTGCCCTCAGTACTCAATTTGGACTTGTCACTTGAAGCCAGCAGCACCTTTGGTTTCCTGATGGAAAGTTTTGCCTGTAGACCTTGAGTCTGTGTGCATTCCAAGGCGATCCGGCCATCAGCACCTAGCTCCACCATGGGGGCAGGCGGGGAGGAGGCTCTCCAGGGCAGCTGGCTGCAGGCAGTCACGTTGGGGGAGGTGGTAGTCTTTTAGGCAGTGAGGAGGAAGGGATAGGGCTGCAGAGAGCTCAGAACTGGGCAGGCATACGGCTCCTAACAAATCCAGGGAACACCACTCACTTCTCAGCGTGGGTATGCCCAGGAAGCTGCCCAGAGCCAGAGAACCTAGCGCTCTGGTGCTCCACACCCCAGTGCTTAGGAGAACCCCGGGCAGAGGTGCAGAGGAGAAGCAGCAGCCGCGCCCTCCAGGTGCCCCAGGTCTGTTGGCACTGCTGAGGTGTTGGCCCGCGGTCACCGCACGGCAGGCAGGTGGTCCTCACACACTGCTAGTCCCACTGCCGCTTGCCCCCTGGGACTGCCTGCGGCTCCTTCAGCCAGCCCTCCCCTCAGGCTGGCCCTGACTGCCCTCCGGGGCTGCTGTCTACTCCTCCCTGCTGTATCAGGATGCTTGGCTTTGCCGTCTGCTTGTGTCTCTCTGCCCAGGCGGGGATGCAAGCTTTTCTGCAGGACCAGGGAAAAGCTGCTGTCCTGCGCTGCTGCTTCCTGGGCCTGCCTGGAGGTGCTCAGGGGCTCCCCTGGTCTGTGTGCCCGAGAGGGTGCGCAGAGCGGGCAGCGAGTGGCCCAGGACGTGAGGGGCTGGTGTGGGTGCTCTAGGCAGGAGGGGAGGAAGGCTCGGGAAGTGTGGTAGGAGAGGCTTTCATGGAAATAGGACCGGTTGTTGAGGGCTTAGCATGCGGCAGACAGACGCACAGTGACTGGCGCACCTGTTCACTTAACCCTTATGTTACTGCGGGGAGAGAGCACTGTCCAGTCCTGCCTAAGGCTCTGAGGCATGGAGGTGTCACCTGGTAACTTGGTCACAGTGTCAGGAGTTGCCTACCCAGGCTAATGATGCTGTCACCAGAAGGCCCAGTTGGGGCTGGGCCATCCATTTCACCTGCCTGCTTATCTCTCCCCATCTTGTTGCCTTGGGTCATGTGGTCTTGGGCTGGCGTGGGCATGGTGATCGGCTCTGCACAGTGGTCCTCTTGGGGTTTTCTGGCTTGCTCTTTTTCTGGCCTTGGGATCTAGGAAACAGCACAGGGTTTGAGGGCAAGAGCTCTGGGTTCAAATTCACCTCAGTCTGTTGTTGCTCTGCAACCTGGAAAGGATTTTCTGTTCTCACAGGTGGTTACACAGGTCAAATAAGATGATATATAAAACATTTGGCATTATGATTTGATCATGGGCCTACAGTGATCCTCTTGCAGTGAATTTGAAGCTAAATTTACTTGCCCTTTTTAAAGGCTTTATTGAGCTAGAACAATTTGCCATTCCCAGATGCCATAGACGTTCACCAAGTGCTCGCATCTCGGAGCGGGGCATGGGCTTGGTGCTCCCTCCCCTGAATTTTACTTCACCTCAAACCTGTAACAGTGTGCGAGGCAAGAGTGAGTACCCTGTCTACCACTGGGGAAGGGAGGCTCTGGAGGTGAAGCCGGCCTCTGAGGGCCGTTATCGGGTGGTTGGGGTGAAGGCCTGGTGTCACAGGGGCGAGGGTCCGTGGGGGGCTTGCTGCACCCCCTGGTGTCGAACTATGTGGGAAGGTCTGCACCTGGCTTGTGGACTCGGTGGTGTCTGGGTGGTGTCTGGCTTCACGTGCGTCAGAGGTTGGAGGCGGGCCACCTGGAGGGCGGCTGGCACTCAGCTCTGTCCCAGGGCCTTTGCTGTCTGCCGGGTGCAGCCTGGCCTGGGCCCAGCTGCTGGGGGAGTGCTGACATCACATCACCTTTGCAGCGTGGACTTTGGGGTTGGTAGTGGAGGATGGGGTTTCCTGGTGTTTGAGTTCAGACTTTGATCAGTGTGCTGGGTGTGGCCAGCTTGCTCTTTCTAGAAGTGACTGTAAGAGTAGCCTTAGGCCCTCGCTGGGAGGGTAGGTGGGGGCTGCTAGCCCTCACCTCTAAATTCACTGGTATGTGCAGATCGGAGGGCCAGATGGAACCTGTGGATTGATGCCGGAGAGCAGCCAAGCACAGGGGTGACTGGAAGTTGGGTCCCGCAGGTGAGGTGGGGGTCTGGCCTCGGCTTTTTTCACCCCACCCACGGCTCCACCTACTTGGTCCGTTTCAGCTTCTGGGCTGGCAGAGGCTTTGAGCAGGCTCAGCAGGGCTGCCTGGTGGAGGCTGAGCAGCAGTTCAGGGAAGAGATGAGGCTGGAGAGAGGGGAGCAGAGTCCTGTGGACCCATGTGGGGCAGTGGCTGAGCTAAGCTTACTCCTCAGGCAGTGGGGAGCCACTGAGGCTGAAGAGGAGAAGCAGCAAGGGGGCCGTGCTTTTTTCCTGGATGTGGTATGCACAGATTGGAGGCCTAGGAGAACGAGCCCATCTGGGGATTTACGTGGACCTAGAGCCCAGTCACTGCCCCAGGATAAGAGGCGTAAGCCAGGACTGGGACCAGGTGACCTGGTTTAGATCTTGCCGTCAATGCTCTAAATAGCTTGTGATCTAGTCACGTGCGTACATTTTATTTTAAGCTGCATTTTTTTTCTTTTTCACATTGCTACATCTCGGGTTGGTGAGTGTGTCCTTATGCATGTTGTGGGTTGATTGACAGCACCCCCACATACAGTACCTACGGTGGGAGAAGATGAGGTGGGGGCTGCAGTTAGGGTGACCACCTGCTTGGCATCCAACTTGGAACACTTCTGACGGCCCCTGCCTGAGATGGAGGCGCTGCTGGCAGTGGGGCCGGAGTAAGGTGGGCGTTAGTGAAGGTGAGACGGGACAGGACCCACGGTCTCCCTGCCAGGTCCATTGCTGGCCTCTCCGGTCCTCTGCTGTGTGGCACAGGCGATGAAAGCCCGTGTCCTGTCCTGGGTGGAGAGCTGTGGTCAGCGCCTCTCCTCATAAGACACCCCGCTGTGTTTGCTTGTAGACCCTGTGCTGTGTCCACATGCCTGGTGTTCTGTGGACACGGTTAGGGACCTGGGCAGAGACCAGGCATGTGAAAGAGGAGAGACCCTCAGTGACAGGCTGACGACGCCATGGAGGACTCTGCCTACCCAGCCTCGGGGCTGACCTGGGCCTGTTGCCCTGGGCAGCGCTGCTCGGCAGCTCAGTTGCTTCCTGGCCCCTCGTAGAGCTGGGTCCACAACCTCTTCGGCTGAGCCAGAGGCTTTCTTGGACTTGTCTGGAGAGGAGAGGAGAGGACAGGGCGTATGGACCTCAGGGCGGTGTTCGGCTCCTCCGTGCCTGTCTGCTCTCCTCCTGGTCAGTGGCTCCGTCTGCTCCTCCTGGTCAGTGGCTCCGTCTGCTGTCCTCCTGGTCAGTCACTGTGCCTGCTGTCCTCCTCATCAGTGGCTTTGTCTGCTCTCCTCCTGGTCAGTGGCTCCGTCTGCTCCCTGCCTAGTCAGTGGCTCTGTCTGCTGTCCTCTGGTCAGTGGCTCCGCCTGCTCCCTGCCTGGTCAGTTGCTGTGAGGAACCTTTCTTCATAACCCACACCTGCCTGTGGCTGTCCACTCTCACTCTTCCCCTTGGCATCCAGCTTCTGTCTCCCCGAGTTTTATGGTCATTATTTACTTACTTAGGTGCTGTGCTGGGGGCTGGATCAGTACATGCTGGGCAAATGCTCCATCGCTGAGCTGCACCCCCAGCCATATTTATCTTTTTATTTAGAGACAGGGTCTTACTAAGTTGCAGAGTCTGGCCTTGAAGTTGTGATCCTCGCGTCTCGGCCTCTGGAATCGTACTGTTGCATGAGGCCAGAACTCTGTAATTCAAACAGCAAGAGAAGCTCCAGCTCATCCTCCTGTGCTTGGGTCCCTGGCCAGCTGAGAGATTGCTGGCTTTACAGTGGCATCCACCTGCCCCCGCTGCCGTGCTGACAGCGGAGGACCATGGAGAGCGGCTGGCCCGGGGTGCAGCGTGGGCGGGGTCCTGCTGCAGGGGCACCCGTGTGCCTTCCGTCCTCGGAACTGCTGCCGCCTGCCTCTGGGCGTCTCCCTGGGTGCAGGTGCACGTGGCTTTCTCTCCTCTTCGGGTCTCAGAGGCCTGAAGCTGCTGTTCTGTCCACTCTGGTCTGAGCTGAGCCGCTTTGCCACGGGCCCTGGGCGACGGCCCAGTGCTCGGCTGCAGTGCCGTCTGGGTGGGTGGTGCTTCACCGAGGGGTCAAGCAGGTGTCAGGGGAGGTCAGGTGAGCTGCTGCAAGGTGGGCGCGTGAGTGGGCTCCCCCTGGGGCTGGAAGGCACGCTCAGCCTGCGGGGACGGGATGAGCTGAGGAGCCCCGGCTCCTGGGTGCCTGCACCGTATGCTTCCCGGGAGGAATTGAGTCTGTGTGTAGCTCTTTACTGCAGGACTCCCTCAGAAGCAGCCGCTCCCCCAGGTTGCCCAGGACCAGTTCCAGCCAGACATCGGAGGGCATCATTTATGTTTACAACGGAGGTGCATTGAGAGCGGAAGGGGGCACTGTGAGCAGTTATGCCAGGCCGCCAGCAATGGGCTGGCCTCGGAGCCACACAGCCTGGGCTCGAATGCCGATCTCAGTGCTTAGTGGGTTTGTGGTCTCATGACAGCTAAGCACGTGTTTTATTGTAAGACACACTTTTCACAGTTGACACCTCTCAAGTGCTTGTGTTCTTTATGCTTTGTGTCTTGGAAGACTGGCATCTGTCCCCCCAGGCACATTGAAATGGTGTATCTTGCAGCTATTGGCTTCTGAAATTTAGTGAAACTTGGTACCTTTCTTGCGCCCCAGCTTCTCCATGTACAGAATGGAGAACTGCAGGAATCACTTCCCAGAATCACAATGAGCATCAGAGAAGCCTGTGCCCTGAGTGATGAATTATTATCAATAAACCAGGAAGCTTTACTCCATGAATAATCTCCTCCAGCCAGGTGTGGTAGCACACACCCCAAATCTCAGCTGCTTGGAAGGCTGAGGCAGGAGGATCCTGAGTGGGAGGCCAGCCTGGGCAACTTCATGAGACCTTGTCTCAAAAAAGCACAAATGGCCAGGGTGCAGCTTGGTGTTGGGGCCCTGGGTGTGTCCCTGGTGCCGCGTGTCCACATGTGCATGCCCACACAGGCTCCTGTGATACCCTCGTCTTCCCATAAGTCCCCTCCATCCATGACGTACAAGGGACGTTAACAGTGAGGCAGAATCAAGGTGGCCAATGACTTGGAGGAGAGGCCTGCTGTCCCCCACGTACTCAGCATGTGGCCAGATGCAGCCTGTTGGGAAGGGCGTCTGCGCCCAGGCCGGGGCTGGGAAGTGGAGACGCACTCCTGTCTCACCTGGGGTGGAGCGCCTCACCTTCTCTGTGAAGCTCCCTGTCTGGCTGGCTCCTGCTGCTGTCGTGATGCGCTGCCCTTTGAGGGACCTACGTGGTCACCGGGCCTTTGAAAAGCAGCAGAACGTTAGATGCGCACCATCTCCTGGCCTGCAGGTTTCCATGGGCTTTTTGTAAGTAATGCAAGGAAAGCTGGGAGTTGTTGGTTATTCTTAATTCAGGGAGTAATTGTTCATGATGAAGGCTGCTTCCTGAGGATTCAGAGCTCTTCTAAGGGGATGCGACATCAAAATTGAAAATGAACGATACACAGCAAACAGGAATGAGTTTTTCAGTTATTCCCTTTTTTACAATTAACATGAGAAAAAGAAAGTATTTGGCTAAATAGAAAAGCCAGGAAAGTTCTGAGGGGGCTTGGCTGTCAGCGGCTCATCTGCAGCCCTCTCAGGAGGCAGCTGTGAGCTGGAGCCTGCAGCCCCTCCTGGAAGACGGGCTCCCACGCCCTTGGATCGAGCAGCAGCACTCAGCGCCCTGGTGCAGCTGGGCGTGCGTGCGCTGGATCCAGTCTTTTTCATCAATGTGAATTTATGTTGAGGCTTTTATGAGTGATATAAAATAGAGATTTTATGACTATTTTATATAAAATATAATTTTAATATGGGGGAAATTTACAGAGTTAAAGTTTATATAAAGATGAGAGAAATATACTGAATTTCCTTTTCCACCAAAGGTCCCAGGTAGGGATGTCTCCTGGCGGTCTTTCATTGATGTTAACGATGGCAGTATGTCAGTTACGTGGCGGTCACGGCATCCGCGAGCACGGTGTTCCTCTCCTGGAGCCCCGTGCTGTGCTTCAGGACACTGTTTCCCCAGTGTACCTCGGAGTCCTTTTGTTTTTCTTGCAGTGCTGGGAAGGAGCCCAGTCCCTTGGCACCCTGGGCAGGCGTCCACTGC
This sequence comes from Xerus rutilus, assembly GCA_028644305.1. Lineage (NCBI taxonomy): Eukaryota > Metazoa > Chordata > Mammalia > Rodentia > Sciuridae > Xerus > Xerus rutilus. Next base: position 18,876,978 of record CM053416.1, read on the forward strand.
TGAGCCACATCCCGCCCCAGTCTTTCCTTCTAGGTCACAAAAGAGCCCTTTCCTGCAGCTCTGGAGTTTTAAATAAGTCACACCGTCCTCGTTCAGGCAGTCGGTTGTTCACAGGGAGCAGTGACTGGGAGATCCGGTTTGGGGATTGAGGCAGGAGGCGAAGGAACTGCTTCTTTTGATGGACAGTGGGACCAGCAAATGCTTTATGTACTCAGAAGCCCTGTTTTTGTTTCCCAAAACTTCGAAAGGGAACATGTGACCTTGCTTCTTGGTGGTTCCAGATGTTTTGCTCTTTGTTGGCCCTGCTGCGGGAAGCCTGCCTCACGCAGGTGAAGCGGCTCGTGCTTTCCGGCTTGCTCTGCAGCCATCAGTGGCATCCATGCCCGAGCTTACTCAGCTGCCCCGGGAAGACCTGCACCCTTTAGACAGACCTCCAGCAAATGGGACACGGAGGCACAGGAGGTTCAGACACTCTTCCCAGGTCATAGGCTGGTCTTCTGGGGCCCCTGACCCCAGTCTCCCTACTGTCAGCTCACTTATCATGCTCGAGGGGATCCTGCCTTTGACACCCTCCTCGCAGAGCCCAGCGTGGAGCCGGCCTGGACGGACGCTGCACCGGGAAGCGGGCAGCCAGCACCGTCAGCGCTGGCCCTCGAGATTCGACTCAGCGCCAGGTGTTTCATCCCCTGCCCCGACTTTAACTAGTCTAGGGACTTCACCCAAGAGGAGTCCTACCACACCTGCCCCGTGACTGGCTCGTTTGACTCAGCGTGACGTTGCAGGCTTCCGTGTGACGGCACCATCACAGCTTTCCCTGTAAGGCTGTGTGGGGTTCCCTGTGTGAGTGGGTCGGGGGCGGTGGGGGCTTCCTGCTCTGGGCTGTTGAGGCAGCCCTCTGCACCTGATGGCAGCGTCAGCTTGACGAGCACCACGTGGACACTGGTGTCCCAGGTATAGTTTGGGCTGTTTTCGATGTCCATGTCTACTTAAGATATGTGTTAGGAAGGGTTTTCCTGGTGATGTCCTGTTAAATGTTGGCGTCACTTACCCTTCCCGTGGGCATCTGTCAGTATGACGTGGTATGCCGTGGGCCTCAGGCCGTGGCCTGCTGGCGGGTAGCCCTGGTAGGAGACAGCTGCTGCCCTTGGGAGCTTGCAGTCTGCACTGGGGACTTGGGGAAATAGGTGGTTCTAGCGGGCACTCTGCTGCCGGCAGGGACTCCTGGTGCTAAGGGTACAGGTGTCCTTTTTCTCTGGCCTCACTCACACCATGGCTTTTATTAATGCCTGGAAAACCTGTAAAAATAGGCATATGGCCTTTACCTAGCAGGTTCTGGAGACCTCGTCTGGAGCTGGCCTTTGAAGATACGGTCCTGTGGGGTCCTTGTGCCACCCCTGGGTGGCAGGCATCGATACTGCCATTGCAAAGCCTTTTCAAAGAGTGGTGAACTGCAGCCAGACTTTGAGCAACCTGCTTGTTATCACTGCTGTTCCTGCACAAGGTCCGGGGTGACACTCACAGTGGCCTATTGAGCTGTACTATTATGGGTGGAATTTGTCCCCCACAAATTTCTAGAAGTCCTAGCCATCAGTACCTTAGAATGAGACCCCATGTAGTCTTTACAGAGGAAATCAATTTGAGACGGGGTCACTAGGAGATCCTAGTCCAACATGACTGGGGTCCGAGTCCAACGCTCCCTCACCCACGGTGAGAAAGCAGGAGAGGTGAGGGCAGAGGCCAGGTGGTGCTTCTGCAAACCCTGCCCAAAGCGACTGCAGCCCACAGGAGCCAGAGCATGGGACAGACCCGCCTGCCTACCCGTGGTCTCCAGTTTGAGCCTCCAGAGCTGCAGGACAACTCGATTCTGTTCCTTAAGCCACATGGACGGTGGCTACTGTGGCTTGGAGGTGAGGCGTCCCTAGACAGCTCCTGTGCTGGGGCAGGAGTGTTCGGAGGTGAAATGGGATCTGTGTATAGTCAGTCCATCGGCTTGAGTGGCCTGACTGGGTGGTCACTGCAGGCAGGGGGCTGTGGCTGGAGGATGTGGCTCACTGGGGGATGTGCCTCCCTGGACCCTACCACCCCTGCTTCCTGGCTGCCCTGGACGGAGCAGTGATCTCACCATGTCCCTCTGCTACAATACGCTGCCATCTTGGTCCCAGAGTAGTGGAGTTGGCCATGTGTGGACTGAACCTCTGAAACCATGAACCCTGAATAAGCTTTTCCTGTTCTCAGTTGCGTTTGGGTATTGTGGTCATGGCCCTGCAAAGCTGCGTAGCACAGTGGTGCTTGTGATGGCAGTCCGAGGACCCTAAAATGCACATCAGTGAACTTATTAAACCCTCCATGTCTGCAAGGCTGAGAGTGATGGGTGTCATCCTGTAATTACGATGAGCACAGGACCACTGCTCTGAGGACCGGGGTGGTGAGACTGCTGTGTGGGTCTGGTGCGTCTGCAGCTGCTTGTCCAGCCGGATCTTCGTTCTGTCCTGGGACCCCTCTGGAGCCTCGGGCTTGTTCCAGAAGTGTGTTCCAGCTGCTCTCGGGGCAGCGCATGCGCCATGGCCCTCCGTCTTGCCTTGTGCTTCCTCTGCTGGCTCCTGAAGGCACCAGTGTTAGATTTGAGAAGCTCTGGCCAATCTGAGAGTGAAACCAGCGCAGGGACGGTTGCCTTGGAGAAGATCATGCTGCTTGGTGCTGCGGTCCCGGCGGGAGGTCCAGCAGAGAGAGGAGGGAGGCAGGGCCTATTCAGCCAGACCTGTCAATTCGGGTGTTTCCAGTTTGCTTTTAAATAAGAAAACAGCAAACTTCATTGTCTTTTTAAAAATTCTCACCTAAAGGCCCATTCTCTCTATTCAGCTCACCCAAGGTTAAACAGAAGCCCCCTGCATTGTCATGCCCGTGCTACAGGCCTTTGGAAAACAGTTGCATAACTAAATCTGGCTGATTTTATAATCAGCATTACACCCGGCACTGTGTTTCTTCAGTAATATAAAGTTGAAATTTAAGAATAATCAGCATGCAATCAAAAGCTGATTATAAACGAACAATAACGAACATAAAAGTGAAATTGCTTCTCAGGGTTATAATGAAAGAGAAAAGGAGTAATAGCAGCAGTTGAGAAAGAAGTGTTAAAAAAAAAAAAGCTTGGTTGTGCTGGTAAGAAATAGTGGGTGACAGCCAGCCTGAGGTTCCCCGGGGTCTGCAGAGCTGTGGGGAGGATGGAGTAACCACTGCTGGAGTCTGTGGTCGTGTGCAGTTGCCGCCACAGGTGAGGCCAGGAAGCTGCTGTGGGGTCAGCACTGAACTGTGTCTGTTCTGATCCACTGGTTGGCTGTGTGGCTCCAGGTTGGACGCTTGACTTCTCTGAGACTCAGGTTTCCTTATTCAGCTCTGTTTGACATTTGTACCCTTCTGTTGTGAGCCAGAGTTGTGCTATGAACTAGACACACGTAACTTTGTAGAGCAGCCACTAAAGCAGGGCTTCTGGAGCGGGGCCGCCAGCGGCAGGGCATGGTCGTGTCCTGGCAGTGAGGGGCAGCGTTGCAAACTGGCAAATCACACACTGCTTGTTACTATTGCCTTTTCCTCCGCCTGCGGTACTGGGTCGCACCCAGGGCCTTGTGCGTGCCAGGCACGTGCTCTACCACTGAGCTTTGACCCCAACCTTGTTATTCTGAGACAGACTCTTGCCAAGTTCCCAAGCTGGCCTGGAACTTGCGATCCTCCTGCTTTAGCCTCCCGATAGCTGGATTGCAGGTGTGCACCACCCAACCTGGTTTGTTCCTGTTCTGTCTATCTTTGAAGTCTTAGAATTTTGTCACGGAAAATTTTTCAGTTCCGGATCTGTGTAAATGTGCTTTGAAGATCTTTGACTCGGGACTTACTTACCTCACTCGTCAGAACTGAGTCTCTTTTATCATATTTGTCAGTCGCACCCAGGTTACACAAATGGTCTAAGTAGCGACCTAGAGTGTCTTTTTCAAATAAATCATGGGCATGATGTAGCACGCCTGTAATCCCAGTGACTTGGGAGGCTGGGGTAGGAGGACTGCAAGTTCAAGGTCAGCCCGGGCAATTTAGTGAGACCCTGTTTCAAAGTTAAAAAAAGGCTGTGAGTGGAGGTCAGTGGTGAGTGCGTGTGGCATGTGTGAGGCCCTGGGTTCCTTCTCCAGCACTAAATAAAAAGTCCGATGGTAAAGCACCCATCATGAGGGAGTTAATAATTGTATTGGATTTAAAAGAACGATTTTACATCGTTAATGCTGACGTGTGTCAGCAGGGAGAGGGGGGCCTCGACGAGGTGGCCGGCCCGGGAGGCTCCTGTCCTCCAGCCTGTTAAAGGCCCTGCGCAGAGCCCTCCTGCTGGCTCTCCTGTGCGGCTGCAGCGCGGCGGCCGTCTCCATGTGTTGGAACAGGTGCTCTGGTCTTGGGCTGCCCGTCCCCCAGAGCTGAGTGGAGTGATCCTGGTCCCGGGCTGTGCTGTGCTGTTACAGCAGCACTCGGACTAAGGCGTTGCCTTGGTGGAGCCCCAGAGGCGAGTCAGGCAGGCTGAGTAAACCCTTGTTCTCCTGGCGCGCGGTTGTAGCAAAGCCTGTGGACGCTGGCATGTGGGTGGCCTGACATTTGGACAGTCACGGGCACAGCCTGACACGTGTCCTCCATGATTATCTGTCCCGAGTTTGTCCGTTCAGCGGTGCTGCTGGTGCACAGGGCCCACCACTGTCCCTGGAGTCTGCAGCCCCTGTGGACCCCAGGGGTGCAGGGCAACGACAGATTCTCCGGGTCCGTCTCTCCTCCCGGTTGGATTGCATGTTTGCTTTTCCGGTGATGTGTGCTTTCTTCTAACCTTAATTTGTGGATATGTGGCCTTGCTGTGCTGCTCAGGCTGGCCTTGAACTCTGGTCTCAAGCAATCCTTCTTCTCGGCCTCCTGGGTGGTTGGACTGCTAAACGCAGCACCACTGACCCCGGCTCTGTGTGAGTTCTTTTAAGAACTGAGGGTGGAGGAAGGCCAGTGTGTGAGTGGGTGGACCTCTAGCTGGAAGTCGTCAAGATGAGGTGACTGTGAAGCCAAGACCCTGGGGGGAGGCACGGGCTGCGAGCAGTCTGCAGGGAGAGAGTTCCCGGCAGTGAGCAGCAGGCGCACAGGCCTTCCAGTGGGGTCCTGTTCCCACTGCAGGCGGACGGCATACTGGGAGGGAGTTAGCAGGGCTAACTGGTTTCTTCCTTCACTAGGGTTGAACCCAGGGGTGCTCTACCACTGAGCCACATCTCCAACCCTTTTTATTTTTTACTTTGAGACAGAGTCTCACTAAGTTGCTGAGGCTGGCCTTGAACTTGTGATCCTCCTGCCTCAGCCTCTTGAGTCACTGGGATTACAGGGATGAGCACTGAGCCCCGTTTCAAGTTGGTTCCTTTTTAGTGTGGGGTGTTCCGTGGTGTGGATGGACGACTGTGTGTTTGATCTCGCACCTGTTGAAGTACATTTTGGTTGTTTCCGGTGTTTAGCCTTACAAATAAGACTTCTGCAGACAGAAGTTTTCCTGTGGACGTGGAATGCTCTTTCTCCAGGATACATGCTGGGGAGTCCCACCGCAAAGTCGGATTTTAAGTGTGTGTTCAGTGTTTTAAGAACCCGCCAGACTGTTTTTGGAGTGGCTGCCCTGTTTTCCCTCCCAGCAGGGTTGTCGGAGAGACTGGTTCCTCTTCCTCATGGCCAGCTTCTGGGCATCCTCATCCGTTTCCCTGATGGCCTGGGAAGTTGGTATCTTTTCAGGTGCCGTTTGCCGTCTGCCTCTCTTCATCGATGTCCCTGGGGTCTTCTGACCGTCATTTAGCTGGACTTTCTTAATGTTGAATGTCAAGAGTCCTTTATGTGTGCTGGACATGAGACCTGGTCAGCTGCTGGACACGAGGCTGGTCAGTTGTGTGGTGTGCGGACATTTTCTGTGGGTGCCTGGTTTGTGTGTTCACTCTGTGGACAGTCAGTCCCGTTTGTCCCGTTGTTGGATGGGTCAGGATTTTAGCATCACGTCTGGGACTCTCTACCAGGCTCTAGTGCCAGGTGACCTTTTTCTCAGGTTGTGCTCTGAAGGTCTTCAGACCTGGGAATCTGATCTGTTTTTTTTTTTTTTTTAATGTTTTTTAGTTATACATGGACACAGTGTCTTTATTTTGTTTACTTATTTTTATGTGGTGCTGAGGGTCGAACCCAGTGCCTCACGTCCAAGGCAAGCGCTCTGTTCCTGAGCCACAACCTCCGCCCCACCTGATCTGTTTGGAGTTGGTATTTCCATAAGGTGTGAGGATTTGGTTGGAATCAGGTTTTTTTGCTGTGAGTGTCCAGCTGGGTGTCAGTTATTGGAGATGCTGACTTCCTCCACTGAATCGATTTGCTTGGAAAGCTTTCGATCATCCTGCTGGACTGTACCATTCAGAATGACCAGGCAACAATGCCGCCATCGTTTGCGTGGTAGAGCTGCAGTTGATCTGGAGACCTGCTCCACCCACAGCACCGCACCTCACCACTCGGGTCACCTGGCCTCCGGCCGGGTCTTCAGATACGTTGGATTTTGCTGTCTGCCAAGTGGTATGGCATCTGGGCATCGCTTGGCTTTGAGGTTGTTGGAGACTCTGCACAGGGCCACAGCCTCGGGCTTCCTGCACCCACAGAACGCGGGCTGTGGAAGCCAGGCGAGGCTCTCCAGTCTGTGTCGCTCGCACTTGGTATTTTGGCAAAGTCAGTTTATGTAGTTTCTCTTTAGAAGCATTGTTTCTGCAGTTTGGATGTGTAATGGACCACAGGAACCTGAGAATGTCCCTTTCGGCGGTGATCTCGGCAGTGTTTATGGTTGTTGATCAAATCGAGCAAGTTGGAATGGGTTCAGAGAGTTGATGGTAATGGACCTGGTTTCTGCGGCTTCCCTTCTGGGGGTCTCCTAGGAGGAAAACTCACAGAAGCTCAAGGTTTCTCTGACTTCAGAATCCCACGTGTACATTGAAATTCTGCTTCCGCGGTTTTAGAGTCTTAGGGCGGTAATGAACTTAGGAAGCCATTCAGTCCTAAGATGATGCCTGAGCTGTTCTTCATGGGCAGTGAAAACTTCTCCATGGTCACAGGGAATAGAAATATGTGTTTTTACTTTATTTTTTCCTATTGAAGTATGGCTATTATACAGAATCAAATTGGTGTTCTAAAGACTTGTTTTCATTCGCTTGAGAAACACATGCTGCCACTTTATGGTTGGTTGGCTTAGAAACGGCTGTCAAGGTGGACGCCTGCCTGCTGCTCTTGGCCTGAGGCTGCTGCCTTCCTGAGGCTGCTTCATTAGTCCCTCAGGCCTTCTGGAAACACAACCAGGGTGTGGTAACTTACAGGGCTGAAGACCACTGAGCTCCCCACTGGTGACCTGTTAGCAGTACTTGCTGTTTTGTTAGTAATAATAGGAAGGCCGTTTGTGTTTTTGCTTAATCATTTGAACATACAGATGTTAATGGACCATTTTACATGGGGACATGTTGTAAGTTTGGGTTATTTGCTTTCTTAAGGCAGCAAGTTCAGTATCTTGGGATGGATACTACATGGGACTCACCAGTTTGGATGATGGTCTCAGCGCTATGGAGCTGGGGATCGAGCCCAGGGCCTCTCACTCAGGGTGTTGCTCCACCACAAGCCCCAGGCCCAGAAGGCAGTTTCCGGGTGTCCAGTGGCCTCACAGTCCTCTCCCAGCCTCTGTGGGCTGTTTTCTTCCGGCTCCTGCCCTGCAGACACTGCCCCACCCTCAAGGCTGTCCTCCCAAGGCTGAGGCGGCCCTTCAGGCCCTGGGCTGGCCTGCGTGTGCGGCTGTCCATCATGGCTCCTCTGCTGAGGTCCAGCCAGGTGGTGCTCCTGGTAAGATGACGTCTGTGTCCACTGTTCCCCTCCTGGCACCAGTCAGTGGCTTTTGTTTTTGGGTCTCCAGCAGCTCACATGGTGGTTCTGTAGGTGAACGGACGGACCCCTTGGTGGTTAGCTCTTTGTTGAAGGGGATCAGTTTGCTGCTTTTTTAAGATATTTTTTTAGTTGTAGATGGACACAGTATCTTTATTTGATTTATTTATCTTTATGTGGTGCTGAGGATCGAACCCAGTGCCTCACGCATGCGAGGCAAGCGCTCTACCACTGAGCCACTTACTAACTTTAAATTACCCCGGAGTAAGTTTGGGCATCTGGACGGCATCATTTAGTGAAAATGTGTTTGTGAATAACTGATAAAATTTTAATTGAGAGAATAACGGGACACTGCTTCCAGCCCTGTGCCTCTCCACCATGTGAAAGACCAATTACTTTGCCCTCTTTCCTGAGTGACTCCTTCATCAGGGTGATGTGGAACGGAAGGTGCAGGAGCAGCGAGGATTTGACGGCGTGGCTGGGGGCACCTCCTGGGGGGCACCTCCGTGGTAGAGCACTTGCCTGGCAGGCTCACGCCCTGGGTTCCACTCCCACTACAAGGGAGAAAGGAAGAAAAGAATTCCGAGGCGGGGGAGCTTGTCCTGTCCCCCTTTCACTTTTCTGTTCTTTATGTGCCTTTCAGTGTAGCGGAGTTTCTTGTGCTACATGACAGGATTGCAAATAAACGTGGCTGTAGTTGGGGAAACTGGTTCCTCTGGGAGATGCCGGCTGCACAGAGGACGTAGAATGTCAGTATTTCAACTACCCACACGCTGGGGTCGGAACCCAGGGCCTCATGTATGCTCCACCACCGAGCCGCACCACAGTCCTATTGATGTCGTGATGACGATGACGATGACAACGTTGCAGACCGCCACCACTGAGCTGCACCCAGCCTCTGTACTCCTTTCTCCATGTTCTTATTCTGACCATACCTCTGTATTCAGTTTCCAGAATTTACCTGGTGGCCATGGAGGTTTTAATTTACTTCATGTTATGAAAGGACTGAATGGCTCAGTGACGTCAGAAAGCGTGTGAGAGACACACAGAGGTCAGGCCACCCCAGAGTGCCGCGGTTGTCCATGTGTGAAGCCTGGTTGTTTCAGGGAAACCCTTTTGATTTAAAATATATCATCATTTTCTCATTATCCAAGGTCCCTGTCTATGCCCGGCGACTCTGGCTTTTTCTGCTGCTCATTTCACGTTTCTGTTAACCGTGTCAAATAGGATGTCCTCGAGGTTGACAGGCGGCGCTCATTTCTTAGAGGAATCTGAGGAGAGTTTTTAAAAAACTGTTTTTGGAGATTAATACGTCGAGGATACCAAGTTGCTGACATGCGATGACTGGGGGAAAGTCCATGGATGGCGGGTATTATACACACCTGACCTAAGACAGGCAATCAACGTTTGGAACGTCGTTTCTGATTTAGAAAATTGAGCTTGCAAAAAGCTTGGAATATCCAGAAGAATCTTGGGAGGTCATAGGAATCACCCGTCATCACGTCGTCACCGTCACTGTGCTGCTGAGCACTGTGTGACCTGGCTTTTCTTTTGCACACGTCCCCATCACACACGTGTATACCACTTCTTTTAACCAGAATCAGGATCACGCTATTTAGAAGCTCTGTTTACTTCTCTCCCACTGATGCTAAATCAGCAGTGCTTACGTGTACATCACGCATTTGTGCAAATGTTATTTCTGATGCCTTTGGAGTAACTGCAGATGCTCCCCCGTGTGTGGTCTTTTATTTTGTCTCTGCTGTATTAGCGGCATTTATGCCGTTTCCAGTGTCCACCGTTTTAATGCTGCAGTGAATATTTTTGAACATCAATTCATGTTCGCTAATCAAATAAGTTCTTGAGATTGCCCTCCAGAAAATCTGCACAAATTCAGTCTCCTGCCCGTGGTGATGAGAAGCAACAGTGATGGCTGCTATTTGCTCAGTTCGCTACATGTCCCATCCTGTTCTGAGCAGTTGGTGTGGATTAACTCATTTATTCCTCAGAAAACACCTCTTTTTAGAGATAAGGACATTGACGTGCAGTCTGAGATGGTGTGCTTCCTAGCACCCTGACTGCTATCAAATATGATAATTAAAAAATTTTCCAGTCCATTAGATATGAAATGACCTTTCATTGTTGGAAATTGTATTGCTCTAATACTACAAAGATGGTCCTTCTTTTTTTTTTTTTTTTCCATTTTCCAGAGAGCAAACATTATTATCTTTCTACTTGAGAAAGAAATTTATTTTGGAAAATTTCCTAGGGCAAATTCTGCATTCTCACAAGTCAGAAATATAGTTATTGCTAATTCCAGTAGGATGTTTTTGAATGCATGGCTGAACTCCAAAGCTAATATCAGTTTGTGCTACACAACGTTAACTCCTGATGAGTGGACAGTTTTTTGAGAGTTGGTAGGCATGGCCACACGGCGCCCGTCCGTTGATTACCCTAGCACGCCTGTGCTCTGTGTTCTTCAGCCTTTTTCTAGTGCTACATACTGTGTGCTTAGTATTCCACTTACCAAGTGTTCAGTTGATACTCGTTGTTTATGTAACTGAAACTTTAATGCAAGCTTCATTCAAGAAAACCATAAAGGTGCAGAAGAAACCGATGAAGTCACTGCATGTGATACACGAGACACCAGAATCCCCAGAAGGCCGACCATGAGATGAGCACGTGTGCATCGGATGTCCAAGGAGAAGGCTGGCCTGAGCTGTCTCCTTGCCCAGCTTCTCCTGCCCACCTTTCCCTGCCCTCAGGTGTGAGGCCTTGAGGGGATTCACCCTTGCAAATGCACACCAGTGCCATGCAAGGCCAGCTGGGTTTGCTGAATGAAAGTCATCACTAAGCCAACTTCTGGTAACATGATGGGTACATCTCAGGGCCTTGCTGTGTACAAATAATTGGGGTTGGGGAAAGAAGCTGAGGTTTATCTCAGGCTATGTTGCTCAGTTAAGCATTTTAATTGAGCTTTGCCAGTGGAGGGTTTGCAGCAGTGAGTCCATGCAACTGAATTTAGTTTTCAAAAGACCACTTGGGCTGTGTGTGGAGGGCGACATGAGCCAGCAGCTGTGGAGGTGGGAGAGCAGATTAGGCTGATTGCAGGTGCGGGAGGAAAGAGCTCGGTGGGACCCGGGGCACCTGCGTCAGGATGACCTGGGATGCTCGCTGCCATCCAGATTCCTGGGCCCCCTGAGGTATAACGTGGATGAAGCCCAGACGCCTGTTTTCTCTGACCATTGCCTCACAAAGCTTCCGCATCGGTGTTTGGGAACTGTTGAGCCAGAGCTTCCTAGGGTCCGTTTTTAGCTCTGGTGGAAGGCGCAAAACCAAACATAAAACGGCCCCGAACACTTGGGTCTGCGTGGAGTTTCCAGTAGAAGAGAAACTTGAGTGCGTTTGGGGCACTCGTTCGAAGAGTGTTTTGAAGAAATAGAGACTTGTTCTGGGAACCTGGGTGGCACTGGGCACGGTCCCACTGGTTCTGGAGAATGTATGAACTTCAGGGGGGGGGAGCCGCTCCCTGGAGCCTCCCGTGGGCCTCCTCTGTCTCTGACCAGGATGAGTCCTGTGATCAGTCGCTGGCCGTGATGGGAAAGCACACGAGCAGCTGAGCGCTGAACGGTCCAGGGGACGCCCTGGGGGTCACATCAGGGTCCATGACGACGGCTGTAGCGGTGGCAGGGCTGGCGTGGGAACCCTCCTTCATCAGACCCCGCAGCCACTCAAGTCTCCTGTGCCACCCGACTGCTCTAGCACTTCCTCCTCTCTGAAGGCCCCAGGTGTGTTGCTTCCCTGATGAAATTACACTTCAGTGGACAGTGGTCCCACGTATGTCCATGGGGCCGCTTGCCGGCTTTCTGGTTGACCAAGCTTGCCCCCCCTGAGCTGTGAGGCATCTGATCTGTCGTGATCCAGCTGAGGCTAGAGGACTGTCTGCATTCAGCCGCCTGCAGAACAGCCGCGCCCCGTAGCTAGGAGGGGAGGCGTCAAGTGAGCTCAGGGAGCTTCAGTTCAGACACAAGGCAAGGGGCAGCTCCCGAGCCTTTGCAGGGCAAGCCCAGCCTGAACGGGGCCGCGAGGGGCCGGGCGCTGGAACTGCATCTCCTGCTGCACACTCCGTAGCAATCCCCTGCACTCTCATTATCTACCATTATCCTCATCTTACAGAAGGAACCAAAGCCCAGAGAGGTGAAGTGGTTTGTCTAAACTCACCCAGCCTGTGAATGGTAGAGTCCAGATTTCAGTTCATGGCTGTGGGACTTTGAAGCTTGCACTTTCACTTAAAGCTTTTTAAAATGGTGAAACATAGCATGAAATACTGAATAAAACGCATGCTGTGGTGTTTTAACGGGCAGTGAACACCGCTCCTCAGGAGAAACGCAGATGGCCATCAGCATCCCCTCTGCTTACCCTGTTACCTAGTTATTTGTAACCTGGACACTGTCTGCTGCTCATTCGGTTGTGAATCCTGTGCCTTAATTACCCCACTCAAGTGCCTTCCCTGGCAAGCCCCAGTGTGGTAGAGGGGAAGCTGTTTGGACCAGGCACACAGGAGTGGGCCCTTCTGAACTGTATTAGCCTTGGGCAAGTCATGTCTCTGGAAAAGAAGGGCACAGGGCAAGTGGCTTCAGACGCCTCGACCACCGTCACCAGAGAAAGCATTAAACCTGGAGCATGAAAACGGGTCGAGGGCAGCCTCTGTGAATGCCGTGTGTGGTTATACAAACCTTCAACAAGTTCAGTGACAGGCTTCACTCATTTTAATAGCAAGTATTTTGTTCACTTATGGAAGTCAGTGAATTGCCCTTACACCTTATTGATTAAAGCGTCCTGGCTCTTGAAGGACTCACAAGTCTAATTTATCCAAGACAGACTGTACTTTCATTTTTAAAAATCCACTGTTGAGTTCTGTGCATGATAAAGTGGAAGCAAGTGGTTATTAATTTTTTATTGGAATCTTCTGAATAAGTGTTTTTTCTTGGTTTCAAACGAAGTCATATTCCTGAATCTAATTAGAGGCAGTTCATGGGCTGTGGACTTATTAAGATTCAAGGCACCTTTTTTTAAATTTTACCCTGTCTGATATCCCTTTGTAATTTCACTTAAATTTGGATTACTCTAAACATCATCAGAGCATGTTGAATACTTGGTAATAATAATGATGATGTGGACGATCTGTCCCCTCTGACTCTTCTGGCTTCCATGAACTTATTCCTGGTTCTGGTCTCTGAGTATGTGGGACTGTTCTGCCTACCACCCTTTCTATGGCAGACATCAGTGGTCACTGACGATGCTGTCCCTGTGATCCTGGTCAGAGACTGGACGCAGCGGCTGGCATTAGCAGGCTCTGCTGTGCCTGGTCCTGAGACTGGCTCGTCTGGGTTTGGACTTCCACACCCCTGCAGGACCTCCTGAGTACTGTATGTGTGGACATCGTCAGAGGGTAGTTTCTACACTTTTGGCTTGGAATCCATTTTCTACATAGTCGGATAAAGATTTTCCCCTTTTCTAGACTTTTCTGTCATGTTATTTATGCTGTTGAATCTCTCAAGCTGCCAGCATAAGTTGTGCATCTCAGAACAGCGTACTGGGCTTCTGCCTTGTCCAGCCGTTGCCTGCTCTTGGGCTGCTGGGCAGTGGCTTCCTCTCCTAAGGTGAGGATTCTTTCCTTGCCCAGTAGCAGAACTCTCTCAGAGTGCTGTCTCTGCTCATGAGTTGGTGTCCCCTGGCTGTTGGATAAAATGAAATGTTTGCTTGAATCCCTCTGGAACGGGTCCTGGACAGGCTCCATTGCCGGCGTGGCCTGTAAGCCATGACAGACGGGGCTTTCCATAACTAGCTGTTCTGGACAAAATGTAGACAACACCCACAGGCCTGGATGGGGACAGAAGTCAGAGGTGCTGGAAGGGAGCAGAAATGAGGAGGGACACGTATGTTCCATTTCCAGTTTTTACTCCCAGCTTTGGACTGCAGACAGGGCTCCGTCCTGGCCAAACTCCTACGGGGGAACCTGCAGCCTCTGCCCTCATGTAGGACCGGGCTCAGGACCTCCCCAGGCTGCAAGGTGGGGGGCACCTTGGGAAGGAGAAGGGGAGCAGGTGGGTCCTGGACTCTGGCACAGCTGCCCACACCAGGTTTCCCTGAGTGACAGGCGCCCTGGCTGGCTGCAAGTGGCCAGCCCGACAAGAGGGCCATGAGACGAGCTGCTGCGGAGGCAGTTTGCATTTGGAGTCCGCATGCCTCGTCCGGAGTCACGCCTCTTGGAGCCTGCAGCTGTTTCTGCTGGCATCTGACTTGCACAGTGGCAGTGCAGTCTTGCCTGAGCTTTGTGTCCTTGGTTCACAGCTGGGAGGCTCAGCAAGGCATCACAGGGGCCTCAAAAATCCGTGCCTGCGCAGAGCCTCAGCCCCGAGCGTGGCGGGGACTCCACCGGTCGGCTGGGCCTCGGCTCCTGCTGCTGGTGTGCAAGAGCCCGGTGGTGGAGATCCCCGCATGCACGCCAGTGTCAAGGGCCAGCTGCTCAGAACAGCCCTGGATGCAGTGTTGAGCACTGTGAAGACGGTAGTGACGATCAGTGGCGACCCTTAGCCAGCCCTGTGCGCTTGTCTCCTGAAGGATACTCTTCCAGGCACCATATGTGTCCCAGCTGGTTTCATTCTCTGTCCATTCAGGTGGTGGGCTTCCTCTTTTTCCTAATGAAGCGTGAGCTCCACTCTCACCAGGCAGACTTCCTGCACACAGGCATTGGTGGGAGGCAGGATTCTGTAACATTGCTGTAACTAGGTCTCTTCCTGGCGTCTCATTATGGGGTATTTATTTGATCTCTGCAGTCTTGGGGGGAGACTTACTGGAGTTACACCTGTGTTATGTTCTGGGACCCGAGGGTTTGAGTGTGGAGCTCAGGAGTCAAGGCGTGGTGACCCAGGTGGGTGCAGAACTCTGCTCTTTCTAATGGAAAGATCTGCCCTCCGCGGATGCGACTTTACTGTGGAGCCAACTGTGGCGTGCAGCTTTGTTGGTGAACACTGATATAATGAATATCTAACATTTTCTGGTGAATACTTCATATGACGTGGAAATGCAAAAATTTTGCAGTTTGTGAAATCAGTCTGTGGAACAGCCAGGGAAAATACCCTGCCTCTGGATAACGTAGGAAGCGTTTCGTTTCTTTATTCATTTGCTCCACCCTTGGCTTCCGAGTGAGTGCGGTGGTTGTACCCCGACCCCTCTGCACCGCGGGTCTGCGGAAGCCGTTGGAGAGGCGCAGGCTGGTCCCCACGTGGAGGGGATGAGACGCCTGGCGCTGAGTCGAACCTCGAGGGCCGGCAGGCCTTTGCCATGGTGCTGGCTCCCAGCTTCCCCGTGGAGGGCCTTGCAGGCCGGCTCCTCGCCAGGCCCTGTGAGGTACACCTTGTGCTCTGGCAGTCGCGCCTTGACCGCCTGCATGCCTGCCCTGCCTGGCACACCGGTGTTGCTTAAACGAGCTCCCTGCTGCTCGCTCTCTGATTTGCCTTTGCTGGTTCGCGGCCACTCTTATGTGATGCAGGGAGAATCTTCAGCTTGGATCTTAGAGATGTGGGGTGGCCATGGATGCTGAAATCCTGACGACCTTCCCTGTGGGTCCCTGACAGCTGCCTCCATCCCCAACCTACTTCCCTGTGTGCGACCAAAACCTCTGCCAGTGTCCTTGACCTCCTTCCATGTGTGCATCTCACGCTCTGCCCTGGCCTTGACTTCCGCCAGTGTCCTTGACCTCCTTCTGTGTGTGTATCCTGCTCTGCCCTGGCCTTGACCTCCACCAGTGTCCTTGACCTTCTTCCGTGTGTGTATCCTGCTCTGCCCTGGCCTTGACCTCCGCCAGCGTCCTTGACCTCCTTCCATGTATGCATCCTGCTCTGCCCTGGCCTTGACCTCTGCCAGCGTCCTTGACCTCCTTCCATGTATGCATCCTGCTCTGCCCTGGCCTTGACCTCCGCCAGCGTCCTTGACCTCCTTCCATGTGTGCATCCTGCTCTGCCCTGGCCTTGACCTCCGCCAGCGTCCTTGACCTCCTTCTGTGTGTGTATCCTGCTCTGCCCTGTCCTTGACCTCCGCCAGCGTCCTTGACCTCTTTCCATGTGTGCATCCTGCTCTCTGCCCTGGCCTTGACCTCCTTTCGCGTGTATGTCCCCGACCTCTGCTGCGCTCTGTGACCTCCTTCCGTGTCTAAGTCGGCAGCCTCTGCCGCGGTCCCTGTGTAGGTCCCTGACCTCTGTCTTTGTCCTTGACCTTCTGTGTGTACTTCCCGACTTAGACGACTGTCCTTGACCACCGTCCTTGGTCATCTCCATGTGTGCATCCATGACTTCAACCGCTGCCCTTCACCATCTTTCTCTGTACATTCATGACCTTGACCACCTTCCTCTGTACTTCACGTGACCTTGACCAGTCCTCAGCTTCCTTCCTGTGTGTGACCATGACTCCCACTGCTGTCCTCGACCTTCTTCCTGTTTGTCCATGACTCCCTCTGCTGTCCTCGACCTCCTTCCTGTGTGTGACCATGACTCCCTCTGCTGTCCTCGACCTCCTTCCTGTGTGTCCACGACTCCCTCTGCTGTCCTCGACCTCCTTCCTGTGTGACCACGACTCATTTTGCTGTCCTTGACCTCCCTCCTATGTGACCATGACTCCCTCTGCTGTCCTTGACCAGCTTCCTGGTGTGTCCATGACCTTGACTGCTGTTGTTGGCCAGCTTCTGTGTGTGTGTCCCCGTCCTTGACTGCCTGTGTGTCTGAGCTCGCTACCTGACACAGGGTGGAGCATAAGGAGCTCTGTGGTGTGTGCTCTCTGGATTTGCTGGCTCACCTGCCACTCTTACCTGATGCGGGAGAAACCTCCGAGCTTTGAATCTTAGCGGTGTGCGATGGGCATGTGTGCTGAAATCTGTATTTTTCTAAAAGCACAATGGCTAGACTAAGCCCGGGGAGGTGATTGGCCTTACATAATAAAATTTATCATTTTAGGAGCATTGTAATTTGCTCTCCATGAAGGCGTGTCTCTGTCCCCAGGCAGATTGAGGGTCATTTCATCAGTGCTGTTTATGCTTAATTAATTGTCATTCAGCCACTACTTATGAGGTACCTGGTACCTGGCAGGACTGTCCCAGGCATGGGGAACATATCGTTGAATGTATCAGACGTGATTCGTGTCTCTGAGGCCCTGCTGGTCTCCTGGGACGCTGTGGATGTTGACAGATGTCACAGTGTATAGTTGCACTTCGGGAAACTATAAGGAAAAAGAATGGGTTGGCCAACTTCTTTAAAGGACCGTACAGCAAATAGTTTAGACTTCCGCTGGGCCCCGAGGCACATGCCTGTAATTTCAGCTTGGGCGTCCGAGACAGGAAAGTCGCAGATTTGAGGTCAGCCTGCACAACGTAGAGAGACATTGCCTCACAATAGGAAAGGCAGGTGTTAAGGTCTGGGTGTGTGGTGCCCCCGAAGCACCTTGTGGGACGAGGCGAGTGTTCAGGGTGAATGGTCAGGCTTCGAGAGCCTTAGCCTCCTGGGTGGATTGACCCAGTGTGGACTGGCTGGAGAGGCTGTGGCAGACAGCTGTGCCTGGAAGCTCCTCCCTGGCCGGGCCTTCATGCTTTGTCCTCGCTGCGGGGAGCGCTCTGCTTCCTGGCTTCCATGTCCTGAGCTGCCTTCCCCTGCCTTGCCCTTCCGCCATGACATTCTCTTCACCTGGCCAGAGTGACGGCGTGGGCCATGTAGGGACCGGGTCTTCTGAAACCGTGGGCGCCAAACCAGCTTTCCTTCCTTTAAATTGTCCTTGGCAGGTCCTTTGGTTACAGTGGCAAAAATCCAGCTGAAGCCCTTGGGCTCAGCGGAGAGTCTGGGATTCAAGTGCCAAAGCCTCCCCTCCGGCCCGGATTGGACCTCTGGGCCTTCCCGTCTCTGCTGCAACACGCTGCTTGGTCTTGCCCTGACATCGGCCATTGGCCCTGTCATTGAGTGGGCGTGGCTGTGTTCCCGGAAAGCTCTGTTTACAGAGCAGTCAGAGAGTATGTACAGCAGCCACCATGGGCTGGAGTTCACAGACCTGGGTGTAGAGAGCAAGGGAAGGTGTGCTGGAGAAATTTACTCCTTTGAAAAGGTGGCTTCTGCCCCTGGTTCAGAATCCAGGATCATGCGGTGCTGTGGTACAGGTGAAATCGCTCACACCTGCAGTCTCTTCCTCAGAGGGAGGTGCTCTTGGCAGTCGGCTGTGAAGTTCCGTGTGGATGGTTTGCTTAGCCTCTGAGCTGTACCTGTGGATCTGAGTGAGGTTCTGTGTTTTGCAGCTGGGATGAACCCAGGGCCGAGCGCGTGCCGGCGCTGTCCCCTGAGCCTCCCCAGCCCTGAATGGGCTTTTGAGGCCATCTGTCCCGTAAGCGAGCCGCCTGGTGCTCTGTGGAGATCTGGTGCCACAGAGTTGGATGTGGCACTGTCCGGCAAGGGCACTTGGCTGCAGGGGCCTGTGCACCTTGAGTCCCCACGCCAGGCGAGGCTCGATCTCTCCGTCCCTGCTGCAGGTGAGAGAGGTGAGCTCAGTGTCTGCCCAGGTGTCCTATGACAGAGATGCCGGTGTGCGAAGGAACTGGCCTTGCCTGGAGCCTCCTGTGCAGTGTCACTTCAGTTTCAGAGGAGCGGCTATCGGGTGGGCTCTGCTGCTCAGCAGCCGCCGTGCCTGGAACCCCAGAATGACATTCTCAGTGGGTGCTTTGTTGGGAGATGAAACAGCAAAACCAGCCTCTCCCTCCCAGTGCCTCTGGGGGCAGGTAGCCTGGTGCTTCCCAGTCTCTGCCTGTGATCTGGGGATCTGTCCCAGGAGGGACAGTGGGCAGCAGGGTTCCGGATGAGTGTCAGGGAGGACTGGAGGCGGCTCACCCAGCAGTGAGGTGGGATGAGCTCCCGGCACTCAGCTGGTGCAGGAGTCCAGCTGGCCGTGCTCCCTCTGGACTCTCAGTTGCACGCTCTCTTTCTCTGTAGGGTGGAGGTCCACCCTCTTCTTGGAGGACCAGGGAGTAGAGGCTTTGAGGCCACGTGTCTCTAAGCCTGCCCCTGGAGAGAGCAGCCACACTGCAGACAGGCAGGCTGGCTGTTGCACTGAACTTGCTTCCCAGGGCCTCGGCTGGCCTGTCCGCTCAGAAGGGTCAATTAGGATGTAGTATTTGAGGCTGGTGGCTTTCCCTCATTCCCTCTTTTGCCAAGTGTGTGTCATGAGGACATAGAGGTGGAGGCAATTGTCTGGGGACAGGAGGCTGAAGATTGGTGCCGTCTGTCCTTTATCCTGGGGGCCTGGCCGCTGGACCCTGTGTTTCTCACCCTTGCCGCTAGGCCTGGACAGCTGGACTTCGCCATCCATCTCAATCCATCAGCCACTTAGCATGATAATTAGTTCAATAAAGGCTTATCAAATGGGTAGACGTTTGGTTTGATGCCTTCCTGCAAAACCGCATGTGACTCGTTCATACTGCACGGCAGTGCTCACCAAATGCGTATAGCATCAACGTAAAATCCTTTTATTCTAGTGGTTTTCCAAAGAAAGGAGATTCATGGCTTTCTCTGTTAATGTCCTTGGCCGTCAGCGTTTGTCTTTGTGTGTAACAGGAGCACGGGTGTATGGTTCCGACGGTTCTCTCATTGGGTCCTTAGTCTGTGGTTAAGGGCTTTACCTTTCTTGCAGAGAATGCTAGCAGTGCAGCGCAGCCGGAATCTGTTCTTTTGAAGTGCGGGGAACGGTTAATTCAGGAGTGGTTTTTCACTCAGTCTTGTGCCCGCCTGCGGGAGTGTTTTGTGTCTTTATCCGTCCCTCACACGTCCCTCGCCCGGGCCTCCCAGGCCCTAGGACCTTCCTGAGGGGTAGGGGCACCTTCTGTTGTCTGTGGGAGCTTCAGGCTCTTGCTGAGTGTGTGCTGCTGAGGCTGCTCCTGCTGGGGTTTGCGGGAGTGCAGAGGGGGCTGGTGTGTGCTGAGTGCAGGTGGAGCGGTCAGTCTCCAGCCCTGACCGCCAGCCCTGCCTGGGCGAGGGAAGCACCCCAGTGGGCGGGCGGCTTCTCTGTTGGACAGCTGGGTGCTGCTGGCTGGAGACCCTGCTGCCCTCTGTCCCTGTTCCCCTGACCTCTTCAGGCTCTGCTGAGCCTTGTCCTTTAGGGAGAGCCAGTGATGGATCGTTGCAGAGTGCCCACTTCAGCCCTGAGTCGTTCTCGTGGCTGCTGACCTGGGAGGGCCACGGGGCCCCTGGAAGGGCCAGGGGCTGGCCTCTCAGAGGGGCACCCGCCTGGGGCTCACCCTCGCTCCTGGCCTTTGTGTTGACTCCGGAGCTCACGCCAGAAGTGAATGGTGGTGTTGGACAAGCACTTGCCAATGCCGAGCTCTCCATGGGGGCTCAGGGTTGCTGCCTGTTCAGCACAAAGGACTCTCTCGCCCCAGGGTGTCCCTGAGTAGGGGCTGCTGAGGTCTGGAGAAGGAGAGCCGAGGTGAGTCAGACCTGCAGTGCCACTCAGATGTTCTTGGACGCAGCCCCTTGTGCACCCAGAGGTCCTGTCTGCCTGGGCAGCTCAGCTGTGTCCCAGGCTTGGATCTGCACTCACCAGAAGGCCCTGGGTCAGCAGGACCCTTGTCTTGGTGTAGCCTTGGTGTCCATCCCGAGTGGAGCAACCTGGTCCCCTGGGGTCACTGCCCTACCCCAGGTGTGGGCTCCTCCCCGCTGTGCAGGTGCCTCTCCTGAGACGGTGGGGGCAGTACCCCTGCCCCTCTTGTCCCTCTGTGCCTGCCCTCCTTGAGAGGGAAACAGAGCCGGTGTCTTCCCCACCTGCTGCAGGGGACTGCAGGGACTCCAGGCACTGGCAGCAGGAGTGCAGCAAGCCTGTCGCAGGGAGCTGGGGTCACTTGGGACACAGGGAAGCACTGACTGAGTGTCCCTCCATTCCTACTCATGCCACCTGGCATCCAGGTAGAGGGAGGGAAGCCATGCTGGTCCTTGTCCTGGAGCTGATTTAGCAGAGGGTGGTTGTAAGGAGCCCAGGCCCTGGTGGGCGGGAAGGAACTCTGGAGCAGGCTCACCCGGGGGGAACGGGAAGTGCTTGGGCTCCCCAGCTGGAGACTTTGAGGAGGGGTCCCATGGAGCAGGCTCCTACCTGGGTCTGGGACTGGCGGGACTGCTTGTGAGGCTGGGGACTGGTGACCCTGCTACAGCTGGGGCCTGGGGTGGGACACTGCCTACCGTGTGCACCTGCCCGCCGAGTCCCCTGTGGTTCCCCCAGGCGGCCCCTGGTGGAAGCAGGAACGCGTTTGCAGGTCTCAGAAGCTTCGGAGCCGAGGGAGGAAAGCTTCATGACTGGCAGCACTGAAAAGGCCAGTGTGGGCCCCTGGGCCTTCATTCTGATCGGATGCGCTAATGCCGGGGGTTCTCCAGGTGCCCGCTGGGATTCATGTTGAATAATGGAAGAAGGTTAGGAGATCAGAGGCCCAGCCGCTGTGATGTGGTGGGACGATGTTTTGAAACGTCCGTGATTCAGTGTAACAAGGCCAATTCGGGCAAAGCTCTGAGGTCTTGTTTCTATGGAAGTGCTTCTTTAGACCGGCAGGTTCATGAAAGCCATCACTTGGTCTGAGCCAGCTGGCCAGTGTGCATCTCCTTCCCACCCACTTGCAGCTGCTCCACGGTAGGATCTGCTTCGTCCCTGGAACCCCTCAGCCTGCGTCTGTTGCCACTGCCCTCCCCCGGGTTTGGACCGGGTCATGGTCTCAACTCCCGGCTGCTTCGGCAGCTAAGGCTGTCCTGGACTGTGGCCCCGGCCATTGGCTCACCTGTTACGTGCCCTCTGTGGGCTCAGGGGCAGAGTCCACTGGCTGCGGCAGACAGCAGCCGGCCCCGGGGCCGAGCACTGGAACTCTGGCCCTTCATGGAAAAAGCTCGCTGACCTGGGCGGGTGTGATCAGTGCTCTCTCCACAGGCTCTGTTCTCTGAACCCAAGGCTGCGACTTCCCCAGAGCCTGGTTCTGGTCTTTCTCAGGCCCCTGCCTCAGACTCCGGTGTCACCAGCGCCGTGGCCCACACACGTCCTTGGGGCCGGCTTGCTTTCCCGCTCATCTCAGCACCTCGCCCCTGTGCCACACCTCCCTCGAGTTTCTTCAGCGTCTGTCCCCTGGTGTCTGGATGCCATTTCCTCGGAGGTGACCTCCACCTGAGTTTGGACTGCACTGTTCCCTGTGTTTCTTGCACAGCCCTGGGCTTGTGGTCACACTTGTCATTTGCACGTTCATGCATGTCTTCTGCCTCCCCCTGAGAGGAAGGTGTTGGCAGCAAGGACCTCGACTGTGCTGTTTATAGACAGACCTGTCAGGCCAGCAGCCACCCTACGAGAGGGGCCCATTCCTAGGAAGGAGTTTGTCTTGGTCAGTCTTCTGTTGCTGTAATAGAATCCCTGCTCTGAGGTAGTGTATAAAGCAAAAAAGTTTACTTCTTACTGTTCTGGGAACTGGGAAGTTCAAGATCAGGGGCCACATCCTGCTGGTGGGGACTCTGCACAGTCTTGAGGGGCTCAGGGCTTCACATGCCACAGGTGCCTCCAATGACGAATTCAAATTGCCTTTCATAGCAGACACACTCGAGATAACCCCTGAGGCCACTAATCCATGAGTGGATTAGTCCATTCAGTAATTAATCTCTTCTTGGAGGTCCCTCCCTATCCCACCTCTTAATACCTCACAGTAGGGATTAAACTTCAACCTGGGTTTTGGGCACTTGGAAACCCTGATGGGGTTACAAGCCAGCATGTGTCAATGCACCTTAATTTATTTCCTTCATCTGAGTGTGACCTGGCCCACTTCTGTGCACACTGAGCTTAAGTACCCTTCCTTTGCTGTACCCTCGGCTGGCCTGCCTGGACAGGGGACAAGAGCACGTGTGTAGGCTACTGCCGCGTCCTCGAGGACATCCGTGTACCTGTACCCGCTCTGTGCTCACACGTCGGTGCTTTCACCTCTGTGTGTTTTCCCCTTCTTGCTGCTGGCAGAGCAGCAGCTTGGATTTAGGGAGTGAATTCTCCTTTGGGCATCTGCCTTACTACAAAGGGTTTTATGTTTCTCTGCTGCTTAAAAAAGTGCTGCTTTTCTCCTGAACTCAGGATAAAAAGAATGAGGCCGTGTCTTTGAGAAGCTTAATTCTTTTGACCTGGTGAAGCTCGTCCAGCACACTCTTTCTGGGCCCCCTGTTCCTGCCCCCGCAGTGTCTTGTTGGTACAGCTCTGTTCTTCCCACAGTGAGATTCACACGCAGAGCCGCTGCCTCCTGCTGGGCTCTCGTGGACGTTTGTGCATGTTGGCCACTCCCATCAGTCTCACTGATGGACATGGACTCTGCCGTCCACACACCTGGGTCTGAAATCTGGCTCTGCCTCCAGCCAGCCGCTCACACCGAGCAGGTGTGTAGCTTCTTGGAGGCTTCATAAGTCATCTGTGGAAAGGTTTCTGCCAACCTTGTCCTCTGCTGGGAGAATTGAGGGCCAGTGTATAGTCAGTGTCTGGAACTTCATGGCACTCAAAAAGG
>CM053416.1:18900989-18927122 GCA_028644305.1 Xerus rutilus
TCCACTTGGTGAATTTCTCCAGGTTTTCCACTGAGCACAGCTGGTGATGGTTCTCACTTGCTCTGAGGGGTGACGAGTGGGGCACAGGCTCTGGCTGAAGACCTGTGCACACTGTCTTGGTTTTCAATTAGGAGCGGCAGACTCGAAGCTGGCTCCCATTTAAGTCAGTGTGGGAGAAGTCGATATGTATCATATGTCTATGAAGCTGGGCTCCGGATCAATTGCAATTAGTTTGAAGCAGATTGCATTAACGTATCTAAAATTAATACGGCAAGTGTTCTAATGAAAAGGAATTGACCACGGCCACACGGTGGCTGGTTTTATTCTCCTCAAATGTGCTCTTCAAACTGTGCTTTTCTCTTCTTTGCTTAATGGCTTTAGATTGGTATGTCAACATAGACTTAATATATTGATCCTTCCCATTTGCCTTTGAAGACTGGTCCCAGATAATGGCACATCGGTAGCATTAATGCTTTCTTTCATCAGAGGGCCTTTACTAAATGCCTCAAATGTGCATTTTTCTTTGAATGTTAGGTGGCATGCTACTGAGACCCTTAAGCCTAAGAAGGTGTTCATATAGGACATTTTGTGCTTTCCTAATTATGACTGTTTCACCAAGGCTTGAGATTCAGAAGTAAGATTGCCAGGAACGTACAGTTAAGAAATACCGTGCAGCAAATGACGTAGCAGTGCTGGTCTGGCCGTCGATTGGTCTCCCAGTATTCCTCTAGAGAACTGCAGTCAACCTCAGCATGGAAACATCATTTCTGGTGTTCATAAGGGTGAAAGAGCTCTCTAGGTCTGATCCTGTCAAATTTGAATATTTTACAACTGAGCATCAATCGTATGTTATTTTTCATAGTTTTTTTTCAGATCTTAAGGACCAATTCATGCTTTTCTCCTTTGGAGGCACCAGTTCTTGGGGATGAAAGGTCATTATCACCAGGGGACAAAAGGCAGGCTCTGTTCATGTGGCATCTGGCTGGGGTCTTTAATATTTCCCATATGCCAAGCACCTTCGTAGTCTTCCTGAATGGGTCAGTCAGCTTCATGTAGCTGTGATCAAAATACCCGACAAGAGCAACTTAGAGGAGGAAACGTTTATTTTGGTTTGTGGTTTTGGAGGTTCAGTCCATGGTGGCCGAGTGCAGCTCTGGGCCTGAGGAGAGGCAGCACATCCTGGTGGAAAGGCCTGGTGGAGGAAAGCTGCTCAGCTCGGGAAGGGGCAGAGGACAGGATGTGGACCCCCAGGCACAGCCCAGTGACCTGCTTTCCTAGCCCACCTGCCCAGTTTCCACTTAGCCGCCCATTCAAATCATTAACCCATGGAATGGGTCGACCCAGCGATGCAGTTGGAGCTCGTGTGGTCCAACCTTTCCACCTCTGAATGGGGCTGCCCTGTCTCTCACGAGCTTTTGGGGAGCATTCCAGATCCAGGCCCCAGCACTGAAGATGCGAGAGTTGGCGACACTCTCTGCCCTTCAGTGGAACCAGTCTAGTCCTGAGTTCTGGAACCTCTCTGGATCCCCCTTGTCTAAAAAAACCTCATGAGTACATCCTAGGTTGGGGGATTCCAAAGAAAATGGCATTTTAAGAACATTCTGGAGGCCTTGCAAGTGAACGTCCCCTGTGTTGATGCCCCGCCTGGGGGCCTCAGGGCCATGGTCTGCCTGATGCTTGGACCTGCTGAGAAGCTGCTGGCATGGGGCATGTGCAGGTGGGCCACCAGCCCTGTGACACGGCGAGGTGTGGCTTTCAGTTGGGATACGGTTCCTTTGCCTCGTGATTCATGGACGGGACCAGTTGTTAGCTGCTCATTTTCTTTCCTGTTCTTTTTATCATTTAAAAAAATGGGGCTTTTAGATTTGTTAGGGATTGCTGCTGATGTTATTGGGTAAAGTAGAAGGAGGATGTGACTTGTTATTGTCATTCTGACTGTGTTCTTTCAGTGTGATTAAACCTAGCTGATGGCGCACATGGGAGAAGCACTTCTTAAGACGAGAATACTGCCGCACACAAGTGGAGTGCAGGAGCTAATCAGTGCGGCGTCTTTCAGGTTGCTGGACTCGACTCTGGTGCGAGGAAGCATAATCTTATAATATTTGAAATGACTGTATCGAGGCCTCATTAAAAACTGGGATGAAGAAATAAACTGCTCTGTGACCCAGTGGCCTCAGAGAATTAAGAAAGTCTTCCTGAGGTTCTTAACAGTGATGCTTGGTGTGCATACAGTTGGCAAAACAGCACTGTGTACTTGGGCATCCTAGGGCAGGACCCTGAAGGTCTTGGTGTGCATACAGTTGGTAAGACAGCATTCTGTGCTTGAGTGCCCTGGGGCAGGACAGCAAGAGGCACAGGTATGTGGAGTCTTTAATGTTTCTTAATAATGACTTTACTAGAAACACCTGCAGACCCAGAGAACCAGGTGTCAGCAGTGTGCGGGTCCCAGTTCCCAGTCCAGCCTCACATAATTGTAGTGCCACGTGGGGACCAGGAGGTCTTCCCGGCACCTTCCTGGTGCACAGCCCTCACTCCATGTCACCATTTGAAATTCACATTCTGGCTGTGGGTCGGCCGGGCCTTTCCCACCGTGGGAAGCCTCCTCACTCTGTCCTCTGTTTCTCCAGGTGCCTGCTGTGACCTGCAGACGGTGGTTGAACCTGCAGGAGTACCAGAGCAAGAAGCTGATGTCCGACAACGGCGTGCGTGTGCAAAGGTTCTTTGTGGCGAGCACGGCCAGCGAGGCCCTGGAGGCCGCCAAGAGGCTGAGTAAGGCCTGGGGGCTGGGCGCACTCCCCGGGTGGGAGCTCGGGTGCGGCTCAGGGTGGTGGCTGGGTTGTGCGCCCTGTGGTCAGGGACGGGTGCAGGGACTCTTTGGGGGCAGAAGTGCCCTGTCGGGCAATGGTGGCTCTGCACTTGAGATGCAGCGCGGCGTCCCTCGTGGAGGTGTGTGCACCCCTCCCTCGTCTCCCACTGTGGCTCAGGGGCTGGGAGAAGCAGGGCTGACAGGCGTGGACAAGCCCACTGCAAGTGGGTCAGCACGGCAGCTGCCCTTCCAGGCGGGAGTTGGGAAGAGCTGGGGTCTGACCCCGGCGGCACGTCCGCCTCTCCCTACAGCTCTGTCCCTTTGTGTGAGGGCCAGCTCCTGTCTCTGCCTCTGCTTCCCAGCCTGAGGACCGGCCGGAGCATTTCTCCCCAGTGATGGCCTATGTCTCTGGGTGGCTGCTCTTGGGGTGGTGGGGTCTAAGCAGTTCCCAGGCGTGGACTGTGACTTCCAGAGCCAGGTCTCACCAGGTGCTGCTCAGTGACCCTTCCATCTGGTGGCAGAACAGATTCTTGTTGTCCGTCCAGATTTCCACTGTCAGTGGAACTGTGTGAGCCACAGGGGTGCTTTATAGACTTCCAGTGGCCATGTTGAAAGTAACAAAAGGAAGCGGTGAAGTTGACTTTAATAACACACCTCGTGTACCCCAGTGTTTCCCAGTAGCGCCGCTTCCACACGTCAGCTAGCATTGAGAAGTTATCAGTGGGGCGGGTGCAGTGGTGCACACAAAGTCCCAGCTACTCCGGAGGCTGAGGAAGGAGGGGGCGAGTTCGAGGCCAGCCTGGGCACCTGGGTGAGACAGAAGGTCAGGTGATGTGGCTCAGTAGTGGCACGCCCTTGGCCCCATCCTCAGCACTACAGAAGGGCAGATGGTCCGTAGGGTGTGTGTTTTTGACCTGTCTTCACAGGTCTGGCTTCACTTGCCTGGCAGTGTGGCAGTGCCTCCGCCTCTCCCTGCTCCTGAGGGTGGCTGTGGCTGTGCCTGCCCTTTGGCCAGGGTGGGGCTGGATGTTGAAGGGGCTTCCTGCATCCTTTACCTGTTCCCTGCCACAAGCAGAGTAGACACTGCCGAATGGCCTGCCCAGGCGCCCGGGCAGGGCTCGAGCAAGCAGACCCAGGCGGGCTTGGTGGCTGGGTCCCATGTGCGCCGCCTGCCCTCCTCCAGGGTCGGTGCTGAGGCACTGCTGAGCCAGGCAATGTTTTTTTCTCTCCTAACGTTCTCTCAGATGCTGGCAGGCCCGCTCCGTCCTGCAGCCTGTCAGCTGAAGTGTGTGTGTCCCTTCCTTGAGTAGGTGTGGGAGCTGTGTGTTGAGCACTGTGGGTCTAGCTGTGGAGGACAGGTGAACTTCCTTCTAGAATGTTCTAGACAGTCACTGGTAGTTTTTAGATGGTAATGCAGAAATGGGGAGCAACTTGTACCTGAGGAAATGAAGACTGGTTTCAGTTTCAAAAACTAAGTTTAGTCTGTGGTGAAGAGCCGCAGCGACCTTGGCCTTAGCGCGTGAGAGGCCCGCCGTGCAGGACGGGTGCCTGTAGGAAGGATGCTTTCTGTTTGGTTGCCCTGTGGTTTTGGGGCTGGGAAATGGGAGCAAAGCAGTGTAAAATTTGGGCTGGCCTTTGGTCTTCATTTCCCCCTTAATCTTCTTAAGTGTGGTGAAGCGCCCATGCTGTAGGCCTCAGGGTTGCTTTTAAGAGGTGTTGGAAGCTGCTCCTTGTTCCCGCAGCCCCGTCAGCTTGGCTGCTGCGCAGCTGAGACAGCCTGATCTAGATTTTCATGGGGATATGGACTTTTGAGCTAATTAGCTTCCTCATCATGGGTTTG
Organism: Xerus rutilus; assembly: GCA_028644305.1. Lineage (NCBI taxonomy): Eukaryota > Metazoa > Chordata > Mammalia > Rodentia > Sciuridae > Xerus > Xerus rutilus. Next base: position 18,905,636 of record CM053416.1, read on the forward strand.
ACTTAGGATGATTTATTTAGCCGTCACTTCGTGGTCGGGGACGCAGGCCATGTTTTGAAGGTAGTGTTTGCTCTGGAGGAGTCCTGGGGCTGGAGCCAGGAAGGGGGAACTGACAGTTCAGTTAGTGAAAACCAAGCAGTGGAACTTCTGGAAAGCTCCCTCGGCTTCTGGAGGTGTGGTGTCAAGGTCAGACCGGATGCGGAATCAGGAACGCCACAGGTGTGTGCCCTCACCCTGCACACCTGGCGTCCCAGAGGGCCTGTGGCTGGCCCAGGACCTCGCAGTGACCCTGACCAGGGAGTGGGGCTCACCCAAGCAGCTCCCTCATTGAATGAGTAAGCCTTCAAACTCAGCTGCTGTCCCAAGGTCTCTTCTGGTTTCTGTTGTTGGATAGTTTTGGTTTGAGAGGAAATTCACAGATTTGAAGGGGAGCTGGACCAGTTCCAGCAGGTCGAAGCGCAGGGTCGAAGGAAACGCAGAGGAGGTGTGCGAGCCCACCCCAGCTGCCTGGGGAGGAAGCAGAGGGGGCGCACGTCAGTGTCTGCTCTCGCCAGGACGAGACTGATGAGCAACAGTGCAGAGAGCTGGAGAGCAGAGGCGCTGGGTCGCAGGCCACCCTCCTGCTCGTCCTGGAATCAGCGGCTCCACCAGGGACGTGACTTTGGAGCGGGGGGGGGGTGTGTGTGTGTGTGTGTGTAGGTCACAGTGTGTCTCGCACGCGAGTCTCCGAGCTCTCAGGCCGTCATCACCAGCGCGTGCAATTCCGGGTGGCTTATTACTGTCATGACGCAGATTCACAGAGACATCTGACGATCCGCGTCCGTCAATCACGTGTTAGAGAAGTTCCTATTTTAATTGCAAAGGTTTGTAAATGACTGAAATGTATTTGGTTTACCTTTTACTTTGTTGTTTTGGGTGTGTTTGTTATAAAATGACATTTTATAAAATACTTAGATAAGCGTCGATAGCAGGCACACCTAGTATCCGCTGTGCTCTGTGTGGGTTCCTGCAGGCTTTTTGTCTGAACCCACGTTCCTGGCTGGCCGTTGGCTGGCTGTCTCTGGCTCCCCTGTCCCCGGCGGACCTTGTCACCTTTTGGTTGCCCTGAACCTTCCCCTTCTCGGCATCTTCCTCTCCGAGATGGCTCCAGGTCATCTGTACCACCTCCTGTGAGTCTCGTCCACTCATTTGACCAGCTGTGCCTTAGTGGGTGCAGCATTATTCTGTAGGTGACGAATCAGGCAAGAAGAGGTTAAAAACTTGCCAAGTTGTAGAGCTGGTAATCAACAGAGGTGGGATTTGGACCCAGCCAGATTAGATTTGGTGTCCTCCTCATCGCTTTTCCTCTTTACTAACTCGATGATGATATTCTTAGGGGATTGTTTTGTGTGGCTCAGCATTTTTAAGGTGGAAAATGCATATTAATAAAATTAGAAGATTCGATTAAAACTGGATGTGGCAGGTTCTAAGGTGCAATTTATAGAAACTGTGTGATCTGCAGATATTTCCTTAATGATCCGTTTTGTTGCCTCTCTAGGCGGCAGAGCCGTTTGCTGTGAGTCGTGGAGAGCTTGTTAACGTGAACATTTGTTTAAAAAGGGCAGCGCGCAGCAGTTTTTCCTGAAACACAATGGATAACGATAAGACATCGAGTGAGAGCCTCATTTTCTTGCATGGAAAATGGACTTATGTCTGATTGAGAGTGATTTGGCTTGGTGAATTAAGATCTCAGTGTGTAGATGGTGTCCGTTTCTGTAGCAGTTCATGGAGAGCCTTCACAGTCTCGCGTTCAGCAAAGGATCCTCTCCTTGCATGCAGTTCTTAGGCTTATTACTTGCTCGTTTTCCTATTGTGGGTTAAAATTAATGAATACCACTGGCAGCTAATTACAGTACACCTACTGTGTGAGTGGCTGATCTTTGTTACCTCTCAGTCTTCTTTACAGATGAGCAGAGGGTGTGTTTCTAACTCTCCACCACCAAGGCCTGTCATCAGAGAGGATTTGCATGCAAGCGTCATGAGACTTATCTTGACCTCTCCGATTTTGGAGTCTCTACAACTTACTAATTATTCCCTACATGTTGACAGGAGGTTCCCAACATTTGATTAAGCAAGAAAAGTGTATTTCAAAATCTCCACGGTTTTATGTTTTTGCCATGAAAGAAAATTGAAATATGAATGGAGAAATTAATCTTCTTTGAGCTAATGACATGCACCTTAAAATGCAGATAAGGAGCTTTTATCGAACGTGGCTAGCTTGGATTGCTTTCAGCTCTAACACGTTGCAATTCATCAATATGATAACTTACTCTTTTTATTTTATATAGTCAGGTCCCACAGCCTGGTGGATTGGCTGCACCATCGAGGAACTGCCGCCCATGGCTGATGATGGACAGTGCTGTGAACCCTGCAGGCCACCAAATGCCTGGCCAATCGCCTTGACTGATGAGGCTTTGTCTGTCACATCACATGGCTAGGATCTTGCAGACAAATCTTGGGTCCTTCGTGTTGCGATGGTGTTACTTTTTGTCCTTCAATGACAGGCGTGATGACACTGGTTTCTGTGAACTGTATTTGTCCAGCACACCAGTGGCCCGTTGCCCTGCATCTGGCATGGGCAGTGCAGAGACGCTGCTTAGAGTGGCGGGCATGGCCTCTCAGAGGCTGAGGTAGCGTCCACTCTCTAGAAATGCCAGACAGGTGGCCCTGGGTGTGATGCGGCTGTGCCCCTGGCTACTATTGGTCCCTTCGTCAATTTCCAGTTTTCTGAGCCGGGTTCTCCTGCCTCCTTGGTGATGATGTGAGCTTTCTGCTGCTTGAGCTCAGAACCCTAGCTCATCCAGACAGAGTGCCCATCACAGGTCCTGAGACACAGCAGGTGGCCCACCATACATTACCATGATCAGGAGACCTCCACTGGCCAGTGTGTACTTCCAGATGTTCAGTAGGGCAGTGCCTGAATTGAACTTAATGGTGTGCCTGAACTGTATTGATAAAGAGGATTCCATTTGGCAAGTTGTGGCCTTTATGTTTCCTACTGTATGTATATTTGCAAGGAGAGCCTCCTTTTGTAAAATATTAAAACAGCGCTGTATTTCACAGAAGCTAATGGGTGATTCTGGTGGAATCTCAGAAGACTAGAATGTTGATTCTAGTGGACTGTGCTCAGGTTTCAGAGGGGAATGTGGCCTCTATTAGGAATTCATCTAGAGGCTACTGGTGTGATATTCTGGTAGAGAAGTTGTCTGCATTTTGTGTATGCCCTGCACAAAATGATGATGTCAGGCTGAATTTAAAAGCAATGGACTAATGAATCTGGTGGAGTAAATTTCAAGGCAGCACAGTGTCAGTCAGCTGCGTGGATGTTGCTGTAGCTTTTAGCGAGGTTTACTGTGAGAACTGAGAGCAGAAAACAAAGGATTTTAAAAACTTGCAGTTTGGCCAGAAAAGTGCACATAAACTTGGGTACAAGGAAGGTATGCCTGTGAAGAGACAGCAGCCCCTAAAGAGAAGTTGAGTGCTTTGCACAGAGACAGTAGGAAAGGTGCCTTGAGAGCATCTCAGGAATTTGCAAGACCACACCCACTGCAGGCTTCAGGTACAGAAGAGATGATTCCTTTGAGAAGAGATCGGGGGGATCCTGCTCGCACTGGCGAGCCTAGGACGTCCATGAGCTATGCAGGCACTCAGGCTGCTGTAGCTGTGGGTCGAGGGGCCCAGGCGTTGCAGGATCTGGTGGCGTCAGTCCCATGGCACTGGTTCTGCAGGCATGCAGGATGGTCAGGCTCAGGGGTCGTGGAGACTTCCACTGAGATTTCAGAGGAAGGCCGGAGAGTCCAGGAAAGTGTAGCAGGGCTGGATTCCTTGTGGGCTGCCCCGAGAGGCTGAAGCTGGAATGGAGACACATGAATTCAGAGATGCCTGTAATGTGGACTCTACCAAAACGCTGCCGGCTGCAGCGAGAGCCAGGCTGAAGAAGATCCCAAGTGCACTGCAGCCAGCCAGGCCAAAGGGGTGGAGCTGCCCGGCCAAGTGCTCTTGATACAGGGCACGGAGTTACCAGATCTGTTGCCCAGCTGGTTTCAGCCCTGTGTTGACCCCACCCCTTCTTTCTGTGCTCTGCTTGTCCCTTTTGGGTATAATACTTGCTTTTGATTTTTACAGGGGCTCACAGACATGAGTTTGCCTTGAGTTTCAGGTGAGACTTTGAACTTTTGGGCAGTGGTGGAAATGTAAACAGTAGGGGACTCTTATAGATGGACTAAATGTATTTTGCATTGTGTGTTGGACATGAGTTTTTGGGGGCCCAAGGCAGAATGTGATGGTTTGGATGTGAGGTGTCCCCAGTAAGCTCCTGTGTTTCTACAGGAATATTCAGAGGTGAAGCAATTGGATTGAGAGAGTTGAATGGACTAACTGGGTGGTACCCACTGGGGTGTATCTGGAGGAGATGGGTCACTGGGGCGTGTCCTGAAAGCATGCACCTTTCTTGCAAGCCTCTCCCTGCCCTCTGCTTCCTGGCTGCCATGAGGGGACAGCTGTCCTCTGCAGCTCCCTCTACCATGATGTCCTGCCTCATCCTGGGCTCAGAGCAGTGGAGTCAGCTGGCTGTGGACCCAGCTTCTAAAACTGAGCCAAAATAAATTTCCCTCCTCTGAGTTGGTCTTAATGGGTATTTTGGTCTCCAGGACACAAGCAGTCTACCACAGTGGTGATGGTTGGATGTGGCACTGCCCAGGCTGAAGCAGCTTGGCCCTGCCGGGCTCCCTGAGCTCTCTCAGGTCATGTTAATGCGAGTCCCTGGTCTGCAGTGACTTTAGTTTTGTTGACATTGCCGAGCTGTGCGGTGGCCGAGGGTCCCTGGATGTGTGCTCAGTCAGCTGAGAGGCGCCCCAGACACGCTGTTTCCATCACTGCTTCCCCGACTCCTGGAAAAGATGGATATTCTGTTATTGTGGATGGTAGCTGTGCTTCCTTGCCAGAGGATGTATGTGTTATAAGAGGGGAAGGTAAGGAACGGGAGGGCCAAACTCCTGTGATTTAAGTCACCTCCCCTGGGATGTCAGTCCACTGAACAGTTTCTGAGCAGCTGGAACGCATTGTGTGCTGAGGTTGACGGGGCACCAGGAGGCCTAGTGGGTGGACTGGTGGGGAAGCCAAGGCCACGTGGGAAGTCTGGGGTGGGCCAGTTGTTGCAGGCACCCCGGGGAGGGGCTTCTCCATGGTGGGCACTGGGTGGAGCTGTCAGCACAGCTCCTCCTCCCCGTCGTCAGGTCCAGTAGGCTAGGTGAGTGGACTTCGCGCTGACCCCAGGACAGAAGCTTTGTCCTCTGTGTTGCTCTTTTGGGACCTTATGGAAACACCGCGACTGGTCCTTTCACTGTGTGTGGGCTTGTCACTTGCCTTGGAGGTAAGAGAAGGAGGGAGGCTGGAGGGAGCGTAGCTGGTCACCTCTGAGATGGGCACTGTTCTGAGCAAGCCCACAGATGCTTTTACGGGTCGGAGAAGGTTTCCCCAGGAAGCAGATGTCCACCCACCAACCAGGAGATGACCATCCCTGGGTGCAAGTGGAATGGTCCCTCTTAGGAGGTCCGCTGCCATCCTGGTGTCTTAGGGACAGGTTGCTGGTGGCATGGTGTGTTCAGCTCCTTCCCGTATGAGCCAGGATGGCAGTGTGGGGATTCGTGAGGCCATGGCACGTGGACGACGTTGGGGCTGCTCCGGGGTCCTGCTGCTCAGCTCCTGCCCCCTTTGCCTGGACTCTCGCTGGCCCCCTGTGCCCCCTGGTGCCTCCAGCCTGCGTGTGGCGTGAGGGTCCTGCGTTTCTGTGAGGACGGCTCATCACGGCTCCTCACTTTGGCCCCTGCCTCCCTGGGCTGGTGGCGGCTCTGTGAAGCCAGACCTCGGCAGCTGGTTGTTTAGGCCGGGATCTTGGTCAGCTTAGCTCCTGTGCCTCGATGTCCCCAACTGCCTAAGGTGCTGATAGCGTTTCCTGTGTTGCAGAGGTGCCGTGAGACCCCACTGTGAACCGCCATGATGTGTCGACGCAGGTCGGTCCTCAGTGCAGAAGGCTCCTTGAGTGTTAGCTGCTGTGCTTTTGTGGCTGTTCTTACTTACAGGTACATTTCTGCTGCATTTTCTTGGTTGGTAGGCCTTAAAGACAGGGCAGGACCACTTAGTTACGTAAATGGTGAAGTCTGTGTCCTAATGAACATTAAAGGGTAATTTGATGCACATTTTTTGGCAGTTTGTAATTTTTCTGCAGGGATTAGTGTACACCGCTCGATAAACGTAATGCCCTGCACACAAGGCTTTGATCGTCTAACTGTAGTCTTCACAGTCCATTAAGACCTCGCTGGGTTCTCTCTCACCTCCACGCCTCTCTGCTCTTAAGTGCTTGTCTGTCTCTCTGTGTGTCTGCTTCCTTGGGTATTCTGTGTGCTCTTGATTTAGTCAAGCTCTGAGCTCATGCTTCCTCTGGGATGGGAGGAGAGGCTGCTGGACAGACAGGCTTGGAGATCTAAAACGGCTCCACCCATGTACTTCTTGCTCAATTTGTTCAAGCAACTGATGAGAGATCAGTAAATGCACAGCCCTACACCCCTGGTGAGAATTCTGCACTTCTCCTGGAAAATTGTTCTGTATTCGGGGGCTCCATAGTAGAAGAGGCATTTTTCTGTTAGTGTATCTCTGGAACCATACATCATCCTGGGAGGTTTGTGTTTTCCTGTTTTTGTTCTTTGGTAAAGAAACTTCAGGGTCGAGATATAGCACTGTGGTAGAGCACTTGCCTGAATGTGAGATCCTGGGCTCTATCCCAGCACCACATAAGAAAAAAAAAATCATTTTCTCTTAATGTCTAAAGTCTCAGGCAGTGGAGCCCATTTCCCTCTGGAGACTGTGGGATGGAGATATGGTATAGTGGGTCCTTTACCCTGTGAAATCAAGGCCCTGGAAAGGCAGCACACATGTCGGGAGGCCCATGGAGAGGGACAGGGTGGACATCCTTCCAAGGAGTGCGTCTTACTGGGTTTTATGTACGATCTCTCTGGTTCTTCTCAGGGTGGGGTGTTGTAGGACAGGAGTGCTCTCAGATGAGGAAGGGGACTCTGCTCCAGGGCCTGGGTCTGGGTCTCGCGGTGGCACACAGGCCCAGTTCGCGTGACAGGGGACAGGACCAGGGGCCGGCAGAAGCACTGACAGACCCACATACGTCGAATGCAGCTTTTTCTGTGCACCCCTAACTGCAGCTCGGTCTGCCCAGCGTGCTCGGGTCTGGCACAGACCTATTGGCAGCTGCCAGGACGCCTACTGGACTTCATGTCTCTGACCTTGAACTCAGGGTGAGAACCTGCAGTCCAGGGACAGCCAGTCCCTCCCTGTGGTCCTCTGTCCACCCCAGCTCCGTCTGCAACAGGAGGTGCCTCATGCTCCTGTCTGCTCAGATCTACCCACCTCTTCTGCACGTGGCTGCCTCTGGGGCCTGGTAAGCACGGGGTGTTATGTACACCTGCCCAAAGGCCAGGCCTCCAGAAGATGCCCACATGGGACACTCAGGCAGACTTGGGTGATGTGCAAGGCTGGGCATCTGTAGCCTTCCCACCCCCCGTGACTTTGATGATGGCGTCTGGTCCTAGGGCAAGCAAGGGGGGTGTCCAGGGTACATGTTGGATGCGGTGTGGTGTTTCATCCGGTGTAGTCACGATTGGTTAGTTTGGTGCGAAGTCCAGTCTGTCCCTCATCAGTGTGCGTCACCGCACAGGTGCTGGGTGCTGAATGTGTGCCCGCAATGAGGCACGTCTGAGGTGGGCACAGAAAGTGAGGCAGTAGACAGTTCAAGGTGTTGTCCAGGGGCCGTCAGTGCGATGAGGAAAACCAGCAGAGGCGTGAGCAAGTGATGGGAGGGTGCTGGAGGGACAGCGGTCAGGGATGGCGTTTCTGTGGACGAGGCAGCTGTGGTGGTGGCCTTGGGCCTGCAGGGGATCCTAAAGGCCAGGATGTGGTTATATCTAGGGCCCTGGAGTCATTGCAGCCAGGTCACTATGCCCTTGAACCAGGGAGGGACGGCAGAGTGTCCTGGCAGAGCTCCCCTAACGGTCAGCTCACAGTGGCCTGTTCAGATCTCAGTCATTTTGCTGACACTCGGTGAATCGCACAGCCCTGCAGACCTGTCTCTTATGGTTGCTGAGTGTCACAGGCATGTTTTGTGGCCATTCGAGGGCCTGAACATCGGTGCTCCTGGCAAGTAATGTGAAGAAAGTGGCTGTATGTGTAACTACCAAGTTTCGTGTCTCTTGCTAAAAATATGGAGCCCAGAGAGCCGGGCATAAACACAGGCCGGCCCGGTGCCGGCCATTCCTCCGCGTGCGTGGTGCCAGATGTCTTCATCTCCCCAGGATTTACAGCACCGTGAATCGTGTGTTGGAGACTAACAGATCAGAACCTCGTTTCAGACGTGTGCACTGATGCGGTCCTGACTCACCGTTCCCTGTGTCGGATTTCTGATGAGGTTCCTGCAGCATCTCCTTGGGAGGGGCCGCGGGAGAGAGCCGCTGCTGTCAGGCATGCAGCCTGCGCACCTTCCCATCCCACAGGTTCACTGATGAATTCTTAGTCCAGCAGTCGCAGGACCGAGGACCTCTGTCAGGAGCACCCAGCTGTGCCAGATGTTCTGATGGCCGAGAACTTAGATGTCTCACGATACTTAAGAGAAAACAAGAGAGACTGAGTTTAGTTCTTATTTATTGTAATGGTGTTTTTATACCGTTGGAGACATTTACTCAATAATAACCAGATGTGTAACAGAACCGGCTGCATGAAATTTTCATTTTTATGCACAATCTTGGAAGTCTTAGTCGAGGTTTATTGTGTGTTATGGAAAGCGGAGTGGTCTTTTTCTAGTCTGAACAGCTGTGTCGAACAGGATGATAACATCATTCCCTGTCTCCAAGTGACCATCTGTTTTTATGGGACTTGACAGGTAATTTATTAATTTTAAGAGGTTTGTTTTAGTGAGATCCTGGCAGTTGTGCGTGCAGCAGCATTTTGAGAAAGTGCTGTAAAGCTCTGAGATTTCAAGCCTGTGTTTGGCCCTGACATGATCTTGAAGCACCTTTTTCTTGCATGTTTTCAGATGGACAGAAACCCTTGCCAGTGACCACTGCAGCTAGACCCTGGGTACTGATGGCACCTCCGGCTATCACTCACTTTGGTTTGAGCCAAATCTAGGACTATTAACTGAACAATTAATCTCTTCTTTTTTCTTTTGGCTGTTTCTGTTGTCTTTTTTGTATAAAAATTAAATGTAAAATAGGTGGCAAGCTGCTGTTTAAGCTCTGTCCAGTCGTACCTGCACTCGCTAGGTCCGTCTGGATCCTCTGGGGCCTTGCAAGGGGCGGTGGCTCTTGTGACATTCCTTTGTCACTTTTAAGGCTCCTTGAATTGCCAAGCTGAATGCAGAGTGGAGGCAACGCCAGGGTCTCCCTGCTGCATGCCTGGCGCGGGGATTCTTTATGATGAGCGCTTACTGATGCCTCTGTACTGTATTTTTCCCAGTGTGCTCAGTGAGCCGACTCGGCTTTGCTTTCCTCCTGGAGGGTCAGATAGCGGGGAGCAACCTGTTTTCATTCGGGAAGCTGAGGTGTTTTTAAGCTGGGTGATGGTGCTGGGGCGCAGGCAGCCGTCAGTTCTGTCCTACAGTCACCGAGGGCTGAGAGGAGACTTACTCATTTTTAGCTGAGTTCCCCAGCCTGTGGACTGAGGCTTCCCCACTTCCCTGGAATGGCGTTAGGACACTGAGTGCGTGTGGGGACTGTTTGCTGGATGACATTGGCAGTGTGGCTTTCTAGGTTCGAGACTTGCCCAGGTAGAAACAGTTTGAGTTGTTGTCCACAGTGTGGCTGTGCTGTGCTGCGGGGGAGGAGGCAGCGGCGGGGAGAACCGGGCGCTGCAGACCCTGGCAGAGCAGCCACTGGCCCGCAGACCCTGGTTCAGATCCTCACGCGTCACCACGCCTTGTGACCCTAGGCGAGTCACTTCAGTTTCCGAGCCTAGTAAGTTCAGAGCTGGAGGTGAGACCTGCGCCTGTGGGAGCCTACGTTCCCCACCCTCACGAGGTGCGGCCTTCAAGACAAACAGAGCAAGGTGGAAACCCATAGTATGTTCTAGAGCATTTGAAAAGAGCACACAGAAAGCAGGAGAGCCAGAGAGATCCTTATTGTCTTACTTGAGAATTCATTAAAACACAGCAGACAGGCAGCCCACAGGGTCATGGACCTCAGGCCAACTGAGAAGGGCAGAGTAATTGGCTGCCTGAGGACTGGAATCCGCATATTGGACTTTGCTGCAAAGCTTGCTTGTTTCTGGTTTCTGGGAATCAATGAATCTCATTAGTGCCTCCCTCCCGCCTTCTCTTTTCTTACTTCCTATGTGGAAAGGGAACCCCATCCGAGCAGTGCTGGTTGCTTGTGGGGAGCTGCCTGGTGTTTCTGGGTTCTGTGCTGTGGATGAAGACAGAGCCTCTCTCGCTCATCAGCAGCTGCAGCCTCTGCCAAAGTCCCTGGGAGTTGGAAGTAGGCTGTGCCATTCTTGTTACTAAAAAAGAAAAGGAACTGGCTTCAAAAGTAGAAATAGCGTGGAACCACATTGAACTACTCCTGCATGGGTGGTCTGTGGGGGTGATCGCTTTTTCTAGTTTAGGGTGTAGGTTGGTTGACATTGTTGGTGGAAATCAATTGTGGAAGTGATTGACGCGAGGCAGGACCCTTGGCGGATGAGAGCGGGAGTGAGGCGGGTCAGCGGTGTGCGGTGGTGCCAGCTGGTACCTTGCAGCAGCCCCTTGGCTGGAGGTGGGGTCCCCGTGCCGGCCTGCTTGCTAGTTGTCACAGTGTCCAGCTGGTACCTTGCAGCAGCCCCTTGGCTGGAGGTGGGGTCCCCGTGCCGGCCTGCTTGCTAGTTGTCACAGTGTCCAGCTGGTACCGGTTTCCACAGTGCCACTGCGTTTCACGTATGCTCTCACTCCATGGGAGAGCTAAAGGACATGGGGGCATCGAGTGTCCTCCTCATGTGTCCTCCACGGTCAAGTCCAGCTGGACTCAGAACCATTTCAGGAGAGCTTGAGCTGCAGCAGTGTTCAGAAATGCAAAGGGCCGCTTGGCTGGACACTCAGGACTGGCTCGGAGGCAGGCGTGACCCGAGAGGTCAGGTGGTGGCTGGCAGGGCACCTAGCTACAGATGAGCTGCTGGAAACAGGAAAGATTGGGACATGGGACGTCACCTGCAGTTGGAGGGTGCTGACTGGGTTCACACGGAAGGGGAAGCCTGATTTTAATTCTCAAAAAGCTTTTTGAGGCATATTTGTGAAATCAAAATTCACCCTTTTCCAATACATGGTTCAGTGACTTTTAGTGACTTTGCCAAGTTACGCAGCCATCACCGTAGTCCAGTTTTGGAGCATTCTCCTTCTCCAGTCAGATCCCGAGTGCCCATTTGCAGCTAATCCTGCCCACCCCGGTCCCGGACAAGCACTGCCCTGCTTGCCTCCCCTGTGGTGCTGAGGGTACCCGCTCCGCCAACCCACCACTCCACGTTCACGTTCATTTTGGAGTTTTGGCAGTGGTGAGTCTGTGTGGACTATGTTCCTGTTTCTCTTGGGTACTGTCATAGACGAGTCCAGGCCCTGAAACTTGGGCTTGCCCCTGGGAATGTGCGGCATTTCATGTGACAATGGACTTTTTTTTTTTTTTTTTTTTTGTACCAGGGATTGAACTCGGGCACTCGACCCCTGAGCCACATCCCCAGCCCTATTTTGTGTTTTATGTAGAGACAGGGTCTCACTGAGTTGCTTAGCGCCTCGCCATTGCTGAGGCTGGCTTTGAACTCGCGATCCTCCTGTCTCAGCCTCCCTAAGTGCTGGGATTACAGGCGTACGCCACCTTGCCCGGCTGTGACAAGGGACTTTGCAGATGTAATTAAGGTTACTAACCAATCGACCTTACAGTAGGGGGATTATCTTGCTTTGATTGCAGGACCCTGTTGGTCATGTGAGTCTTTAAAAGCATAAGAGGAATTCACAAGAGGGTTAGCAGGAGGGAGACCCTTGGAGGGGGGTTCCAGGCATCCACCTGGCCTTCCAGATGAGGCCTCCACCTGGGGCCGTCAGGAGTGAGTGCTGCCAGGGCCAGTGAGCAGGGGAGGATTCTGGTCCTGGGTGAGGACTTTAGTTCCAGCCAGTAGCTTGAATTTGGTCTGTTGAGACTCTGGAGTCGAGTCCAGTCACACTGAGCTGAGATTCTGGCCTGCCAGCTGGGAGGTAACGAGTCAGTGTGTGTGTGCTTTAAGCCGTTAAGTCTGTGGCATTTTCCTTTTCTTTTGGTACTGGGGATTGAACCCAATTCTACCACTGAGCTGCACCTCAGCCCCTCTTTAGTGTTTTTTTATTTTGAGACAGGATCTCGCTAAGTAGCTGGGGTTGGCCTCAAGCTGGCGATCCTCCTGCCTCAGCCTCTGTAGCCTCTGGAACAGGCGAGTGCCAGTGCCTGCCAAGTTTGTGGCAGTTTATCATCACAGCAACAGAAGGTAACAAGGATACATCCTGAGAGTCTAGTGTAAATTTCCAGGACAACACGGTGACTTAAAAGTCCCCCCTGGCTGTGCTGAAATGTCCTCAAGAGGCGCTGAGGGCAGACTCAGGGTGCAGGAGGGGGCAGGGCCAGCGGTGTGTCTGGTGTAGATGGGGCGCCACCAGGTTGGAGTCAGGACAGGTGTGGAGGGCTGCAGCTTCTGGAGCAGGCGTGGCCCTCTGCTCTTGAGGACAGGGTGGGAGCCCCAGCCTTGCTGGTTGTGCACCAGAAAGACACTACAGAGTGTTCTCCCTCTACACATGAGTAAGCTGGTCACCCCCGAGACAGTCTCGTCACTAGTAGGAGGTGAGGGAAGTTTGACTGAGCGACCAGAGACGTGGACCAGCAGAGTGGTGTTCAGGGACAGGATGGAGGCGGCTTTGAGGTGGGCATCATTGTACAGATGTGTGGCTTCCAAGTGTGAGGTGTTGGCGTCACCAGCTGCAGGGTCCCCCAGGACTGGTGCCCGTTAGGTCCAGGATGTTCAGAGGGCAGGCTTGGATTGGTCTGACTCCAGATACAAACTAGATTCCTTAGTTGGCTTCTCAGTTTGGCTATCGTGAGCTTAAATTTCCTTCTACAGTTTTCTAGAGGTGATTGATGGCTCTCTTCACCATCGACACAGCTGCGTCTTCAATGCCTCATTCTACCAAATTGTCGAGGTCATTGCACGCGAGCCCGGTGAGGTGAGCTTCGTCTGCCTGGCAGCCTTAGTGCGGGCCTGTCCTTCCACAGGGAACGCCTCAGGACACATCTGACCACCTGTTTTCCCATTGGGTGTCCAGACACTTCGCATGTCAGGCGCTGTTTTATCTTGGCTTCTCTATATCCCTAACTAGACTGGAGCTCAGGTTCAAGTCTCACCACTTGCCATTGCAGCCCTGGTACAGAAAACTCGCCATAGGAAAGTGGTGAGTGACCTCGATGGGATTAAAATAGAGTCACAGACATGGCTTTTTTGCACGTATTCCTTAATAATAATAATAATAATAATAATAATAAATCCTGAACATTCAGTGTTCAGTGTTCTCGGAGGAGGAAGAAATGTGCAGAACAGCTCAGTTGTCATTGGTGGCTCTTGTGGCCCTTCGCACAAACAGCTGTGGTAGAAGAGGGTAGGCTGTGTGGCCGCGGTGTGTGCGCCACATCTGGCCCAGGCTGTTGCAGAGCGAAGGAGCCAGCTGTGTGCCAAGAGGAAAAGCTGGCCTTGCAGGGAGGTCTGTACTGTTGGCTGCACTTATGGAGTTTTATCTTGAGAAAATATGACTCTCAGAACGTCTAAGGGGAGTATCTGCCACTACTGGGGACGTGTCTTGTGACACCCCTGGAGTAGCTCCAAGACGGGTGCCTTGTGGTGTGCTCATCAGGACAGTGGCTGGCGTCCAAGTGTTTGAAGACAAAGCAGTCCTCAGAGGACATCAAGATGCCAGGTGCAGGTGCCTGGGAGGGGACAGGGCTGGTTTCAGGGCTCACACTCAAGCAAGTGCAGGGTCCTGCTTTCAGGGGGTCTTGACAGGCTTCTGGTTCACACACCCCTTCGTCCTGCAAACAGTTCAATTTTAGTTGACATTTACTGTGTTGCACTTGACATTTCCAAGTGCAGTAGGTATTTTTTCGCTTCCCGACAACTCAGTTGTGTAATTATGATTGACACTCTATAATTTCCACTCAAGTGGGTTCAGAACTGACCAGTGATTTTGGGAGATGAAGAAGTTCCAAATTTGTGACCCCTTGATAACATTCTTCCCCCAGAAGCAGACATAACGGTCACTTGAAGGCTGGTCTCTGCTGATGCCTGAGGTCTCAGGCTTCACTTGTGTTCCCAAACTGCACACGTGGCCACTCAGAGCTTGCATCTCTCATTGCCTTTTTGGTGCTCTTTTCCTGGGTCAGCACATCAAAAATGGGCCAGCAAGCAACATGTCCTTGTTGCCAAACTTGCCAAAAAATAAAGTGTACGAAGGGCCACATGGCACTGCCTCCCTGAGAGGAGCCGTGGCCGTCGAGTTCCTGTGTGGTGCTGAGTGTGGAGGGAGAAGTTGGTACACAGCAGAAAACCTGGCTGCTGACTGCCTGCCAGCCACTGCTCCTCAGACACCGCGGGCCGTGTCTGCTCGGGGGCAGGAGCTCTGCAGCCAGGTGGGTGGGATTGCCTCCAGCTGCATCTCCATGTCATCTGATGCCACTGAGTTCCCTGTTGCCAGCAGCATGGCCGAGGACCCTGCGCCTGCACACCCTTTCCCACGTGGGCTCTGGGGCTGTGATAGCTGATTGCTGGCCGCCCAGCCTGTGACTTCCTGATCACACTGCCTGTGACAAGCTACCCCGCATGCACCCCGAGGTGAGCTTGTGCCTCCTGGTCAGAGAGAGCTTGATGAGGACCCTAGGTCACACGCTACTGAGCTATCAGCACTGACCCGGAGGTTTCACAGAATATCCTGTCTTTCAGAGACAACTAATTGAAACCGTGTCCTTCACAGAGGTTGAGAGAATGCTTAAATTAATTCAGTTATTTGGGCCTGGGGAGGGCCTGATGCACGCTGAGAACACCCCCACCACGGAGCTACATGATGAGTGAGGGGACAGGGTGAGTGGGAGAGGCCCAGGTGAGTGGAGAGGCCAGGGAGTGAGGGGCAGGGGTGTGGAGAGATGGGGAAGGTCACTGGAGTGAGGGCCCAGGTGATGGAGAGATGGGGAAGGTCACTGGAGTGAGGGCCCAGGTGATGGAGAGATGGGGAAGGTCACTGGAGTGAGGGCCCAGGTGATGGAGAGATTGGACTGTGAGCCTTGCTGAGCGGGAGCTGGGTTGCTGTATAAATTCGTCTTGCTGAATGGTTCTCCTGTTTTGCATAAGTAGTTGGGGATCCTTAGGTGAAGTTCAAGGCTGGGTTTAGGGAGGCTTAAGGTGGAAGGAGAGCTCCTGTGTGCTGGTGTCTGGGTGCTGGACCTGCTGCTGAGTGCTTTTCTACCTGTATGTCTAGGCTCCTGGCGTCTGAGGAGTGCACAGGTACACAGAGGTGTCCTGGTGGAGTTGGCTTGTTACAGCAGATTACCATAAGAGGAGTTCTTAGGGCATGTGGAACTTGTCCCATCCTGTTCTGGAGGCCAGAACTTGAGACCGCGGTGTGGTTAGGTGGCTCCTCCTGTGGCCTGGGGTCCCTGGTGTCTGTGGGTGGGTGCCTTCTGCACTCCCTGCCTCTGTGCTCCTGGCCTCTCTCCTCGCTGTACTTCTTCTGCCTTTTCCTCTTGAGGACCTGTCTTTGGAGTCCAGGCCCTGGCCTGCCGTGGCGTCTCCTCTGGGGATCTGTTCCTGAAAGCTTCCGTTCACAGCTTCTAGGTCGGCATGTGTAGGGGTGCAGGTCCACTTCCTGCAGAGTGTGCCTGGGGATCTGCATATCTGGCATTGCATGCTTGGGTTTCTGGGTGTGGAAAAGCTCGGGTCTCGCACCCTGCAGAAGCTGTAGCCACCCTGGGGAGCACGAGTAGTGTGGAGCAGGCAGGAGCTTCCTTCCCCCCTGCGCTGTGGCCATTTCTAAGACAGTTCCTAGCACCGTCACCGCCCTGTGAGGCGGGACTTTTAACAACTTTCACCATTTTACAGTTGAGCAAAGAGCTTTCCCAAGCCCACGTAAAAACCACTTCTATTTGCCAGCAAAGCCATGGGCCCAGAGTATGCACCAAACAGGAGACATGGGGTCCTGGAGAGCGGCTCCTGCCTCCCCGTCTCGCTGGCTGGGACTGCAAGCTGGGCATCAGGTAGAGGCACCTGTGTGCCGAGTGAGCCGGTAGAGGGCATTTTCAACTGTGTTCTTTCCTTGCAAGCGTTAGGGTATCTTCTCATGGTATAATGAAATCAAGGTGTGAAGATGGACCAAACTATAAATCCTCAACATGGGGCTTTGCTGGCCAAGGTGCCAAGGTGGTGGCTTCTCACTTCTCTCTCTCCCCTTGCTGGGGGCTCCTTCACCCCAGATTCTTAAGTCCTGTGCTGTGGTGCTGGCCGACACCTGTGAATGCCATGCTTCGTGGTGTTTCTGTGTGTCCCAGTACTAGGCACCCTTTGCTCTGTGGCCCAGCGTCTTGTGCTCTGCTCTGCTGGAGTTCTCTTTTAAGCATGCCAACATCCTGTGAGAGAGGACCTGGTCAGGTTGACAGCATGACCCTCTGCAGGTTTAGTTCTCTTGGGGCCCTGGTTTGTTGGAGAGCCTGTAGGGGCTCCAGTGAGGGGCTGGTTCCCAGCGTGGAATGTCCCTGTGCACCCCAAGTGGCCTGCATCAGGAGGAGAAGCCAGGTAGTCACTTTTGGAGTCTAGGTGTGTGATTCACTGACAGGACTTGTGTTAATGTATTGGAACCCCCCTGGTTTTATGTTGCCCACAGTCTGAGTGGTGGATTGTTTTTTAAGTCATGGGAGATGAGACCTGAGTTCTGAAGGGCAGGGTGTTAAACTCTGATTACTGTGTTAGTCTTCTCCAATTCCAAGTTTTACCTGAGAAAAACAAAGTTCTACCAGCTCTTGGCATTAATTAAATTAGGTGTAGAGAAGTTGTTCCTCCCGTAAGTTAAGGCCACTTGACATTCTGAATTCTACCACTCTTCATCTAATTGCCTCATTTTCTCGTGATTTTTAAATTGTGAACTTAGACCCTGAAACTTACTGAGAACTCAGTTGTAAATGGATCTCGTAATGAGCAAGAAAAATTTTCATTTGAGAGTGAAATGATTTTCAGTTTTATTCCAACTGCAAATTCTAATATTGCACGTAAGATACTGAAATTTCTAACTGGTTTCTCTTTCATGAAATTTTAGGATCTTATGATATAAATTTTAGCTTTTGGGAAATATTACTAAACGCTGGAAGACATTGTATGTGAGACCCAGGTGCAGTCAGGCCAGGTTCTTCTGGACCCTCTCAGAGGGCAGTGACAGCCCATGGGGCCAGGTTGGCCTCAGCCTCCCCATGTGGCCTCTGAGGGCCACGCCCAGCCACACTGGACTCTGAGTCTCAGACCATCCTCACCAGGATTTGGCAGAATAGACCAGACAGAGATAGGAGACAGGAAGAGCTTGCAGGTGGGTCCCTTGCTGCCCAGCCTGCCCCTCGTTGCCCTATTGCTCCCTCACGCATGTGGTAGGGCTGCATGTGGCCCATCTGCGTATCCCCCTCCCATGGCCACACAGCCAGCTCTGCCAGGCGCATCCCGCCAGCTTGGCAACCTGCCATAGCTTTGCGTGCCACACTCTGGCCTCACTGCCTGACCTCCTGGCCTGGCTTCAGAGACTCCACCTCAATTACAGCACAGCTGCTGGTGCTTTCTGGGCAGCCAGTGGACAGCACTGTGGAAACAGTTCCATCATGGCCTTGTGGAAATTCTTATGGGACATCAGGATCCTTTCCTCTGGCACACATTTATTCTTGGTGAGCGGCTACCGTGTCTTTATGTCTTGGACAGAGAAATAGCCTTTTAAATTATATATAATGCATAGATGATTATAAGTTTATTATATTATTGAATTTGCATCCTATATTCATTATACAATTTATAATCACTCACTGTGGCAGAGTACACTTGTGATTTTGATGTGGAATTAAAAATGTTACTTAACCAAATCAGCGGAAAGCAAGAGAGAGGGGAAGATTTAAAAAAAAAAAAAAAGAGCTATTGCTGTACTTCACCCCTGACCCCAGCTGCTCTCACCTGCTCTGCAGCTGCCCCATGACATTCCCTGCCTGGACTTCACCCCTGACCCCAGCTGCTCTCACCTGCTCTGCAGCTGCCCCAGGACAATCCCTGCCTGGACTTCACCCTGACCCCAGATATTCTCATCATTCTTTAAATACCTTATATTTTCCTGAAGTACAAATTTGCGACTTTGTTCTGTTGATTATAAGATATGAAGAGGACACGCTTCTCTTCCCTGGCCTTTAGGTCTTGAGGCAAATGGAGGTTTGGTTCTGTTTTCTGTAGGATGGAGTTTGAGGAGGATGTGTGTTGCTAGACTGTAGCCTGTGTGTCCCCACAGTGGAGCTGTACCTGGGCACCCTCTGTGCTGCATGGAGAGCCTTTGCTTTTCTTTTCCCCACCCTGTTCCTATGGCAGGAGAAAGGCCATCTGGGACAGAGGCTCTGAGACAGATTTTTTTCTTATTGCTATGTTTTTGCCTCAACATTAAAAGAAAAAATCCTCTTAGATCTACACCAGTTGTAATGCCACCAGATTTTAATTCTGTGCTTTTTACTGATTAGAAACTTTTATTAACATTTAGTTGCTGCAAAAATCTTAAGGTTGAAATCAGATTTTCCTGGTTTTCTTTGGCTTGGTCCCTTTCTGCTTTCCAAGGTCGGGAGGAGCCCTGGGTTCTGCGCTCTGAAGGTTTTGTACTGGAGTGTATACTTGACTTCTGGAAGTCTTGTGTGTGACCCAAGTGCGGCCCTCAGCCTCCTGGGGAGAGCTGATCATTTACTGTGCGCTCACTTGGCGTCTCTGGTTTTCCTTGGTGTTCTCAGGAGTTGGTTCTTTCTTGCCCATGCACTTGCTCCATGGGCTGAAGTTGACTCCTGGTGGCGGTCGCTGCTCTTGCTCTTGGCTTGCGCCACCCAGCTGAGCCAGGTCAGCCTGACCAGGTGGCCAGACCACCTTGACCGTCTGTTTTCTTTCCTCGCTGCTGTGATGTGGATAATGCGATTGTGAGCAACACTGTTCATCTTGCGTGCTTCCCTCTGACCCAGCGGGTCTGAGGTGTGTCTGTGTAGCTGGCGCAGTAGAAGCGACTGCCAGCTGAAGGTGCCTGTGACCAGAGGGTGGCAAGTGTGGAGCTAGGTGACGTACTGTGGCAACGCCTCTGCCCCTCGAGATGACGGCACCCCCACAGCCTCGGCCCGAGGCCGGTCGACATTTCCCCATGCTGCTCCTGGAGGTTATTCTGGGAATCTGCATGTTTATCTAATCCGTCTATTTGCTGTTTCCAGAGGAAGATGTTTCCACACATTGGTGAAGAGGAGCTTCTGATAACCCTGCAGGTCTGAGTGAGGAAACCTTCCCACTGGGTAGATGATGGCCTGGCCCTCATGAGTGTCCTGTGCTTTGATTGGCACCCCGTTCCTGTGTGCTTTGTCTGTACCTTCGAGCCCCTGGGTCGTGGAGGAAGCAGCTCCCTGCCAGCACAGTGGGCTGGAGGGCGCTGGACCTGGGTTTCTCGGCCCATATTCCTCGCTGCTTTCCGCTCTGCTGTCTGCTTCTGGGCAAACGATTCCTAGGCTCATTACAATAGTCACATCCACACAAGCTTTGCTGTCAAAATAGCTAGGACTCAAAGCTTTTCCTGTATGTCCAGGCAGCTAGTTATGTGAAGCCAGTGAACCCGGGTGGGGCCAAGGGACCCCCCTCCCTGGACATCCTGTGACGATAGAGGCCTGAGGGCCAAGGCCCAGGTTCCCCGCTTTAGTCCTTGCTGGGTGCAGGGAACAGCTGCTGTTTTAACCAGCTTTCTTGCTGCTGTGACTAAAAGATCTGGCCAGAGCAGTTTTAGGAGGAAGAGTTTACTTGAGGGCCCTCAATTTCAGAGGTCTTAGTCCACAGAAGGCCGGCTCCATTCCTCAGGGCTCCAGGTGATGGAGAACACCATGGCGGGAGAGTGTGGTGAGGGAAACGGCTCACATTATGATCAGAAAGCAGAGAGAGAATCTACTCTCCAGATACCAAATGAATACCCCATGGCCACACCCCCATGGCCACCTCCTCCAGCCACCCCCACCTTCCTCCGCCACCCAGTTAATCCCATCAGGGATTAATCCACTGGTTAGGTTAAGGTATGGCCCCGTCATTTCTCCTCCAGACTGTCTTGCCTTGTGTCACACGTGAGCTGTTGGGAGACACCTCCCATCCACACCATAACAGGTGCCCAGAATCTGCTCCAAGGCTGAGGTATGTCATCCTTTTAATTCATATCAATCTGGGCAGAGTTCTTTTATTCTTAGGTTCAATAATAATAATTTCGATAATGTCCCTAGAGCACATGTTCTCGTAGATTGCCTGCTTGTCTGCCTCCTATCTTAATTATTTTAAGCAACTTTATAGAGGTAGATTTTACATATCTGTAAAGCCACCCATTTCAGGTATACAGCGTGATGGCTTTTAGCAAGTTTTTTTTAGTAGTTCCACCACCACTATAAATTATCTTTAGGATATCTTCACCCCTCTTTCCCCTGATCTCAGTAGCCACTTACTGTGAATTCCCATTCTTACCTCCAGCCCCAGACAACATCTAACCTACTTTCTGTTTCTTTTTTTTTTACATCTTTTTTTTATTCTAATTAGGTTACATGACAGCAGAATGTGTTTTTTAAAATTTATTCTACTTAGGTCTACATAATAGAATGCATTTTGATTCATTGTACACAGATGGAGCACAACTTTTCATTTCTTTGGTTGTACGTGATGTAGAATCACGTCATATATGCAGTCATACATGAAGCTAGGGCTATGATGTCCATCTCATTCCACCATCTTTACTGTCCCCATGCCTCCTCCCTATCCCTCCCTTTTGACCAAAGTTCCTCCATTCTTCCTGTGTCCTCTCCTCCATTATGAATCAGCACCCACTTATCAGAGAGAACATTCGGCATTTGGTTTTTTGGGATTGGCTTACTTCACTTAGCATGATATTCTCCAACTCCATCCATTTACCTGCAAATGCCATAATTTTATTCTCTTTTATTGCTGAGTAATATTCCATTGTCTATATATACCACAGTTTCTTTATCCATTCATCTATTAAAGGGCATCTCTGTTGCTTCCACATTTAGCTATTGTGAATTGAGCTGCTATGAACATTGAAATAGCTGCATAACTGTAGTATGCTGTTTTT
>CM053416.1:18927222-18937838 GCA_028644305.1 Xerus rutilus
TGAAATCTTAGAGTAGTTCTAATTTGCATTTCTCTAATGGGTAGTGATGTTGAACATTTTTTCATATATTTGTTGGTTGATTGTGTATCTTCTGAGAAGTGTCTGTTCAGCTCCTTAGCCCATTTATTGATTGGGTTGTTTGGTTTTTTGGTGTTAAGTTTTTTGAGTTCTTTATATATCCTGGAAATCAGTGCTCTATCTGATGTGCGTGTGGCAGAAATTTGTTCCCATGATGTAGGCTCTCTGTTCACCTCATTGATTGTTTCTTTTGCTGAGAAGAAGCTTTTTAGTTTGAATCCACCCCATTTATTGGTTCTTGATTTTATTTCTTGTGCTTTAGGAGTCTTGTTAAGGAAATTGGGACCTAATCCAACATGATGAAGATTTGGGCCTACTTGTTCCTCAACTAGGCACAGGGTCTCTGGTCTAATTCTAGGTCCTTGATCCATTTTGAGTTATACTTTGTTTCTTAAATTTTGGCTTTACTGGACATTTTGTACACATGGAATCATGTGATGACTATGTAGCTCTTTTGCTTGGCTTCTTTCTGCTATCATAAGAGTTTTTGTTGTTCCTATAGATCAGTTTTGGGAATTTTGCTGTTCTAACAGTATTGTTTTTCTATCCATGAACATGGTATGTCACCCCACTTATGTATGTCATCTTTAACTTTTAACTGTATTGGTTCTGATAGTTGTTACATAAGAAATTACTGAGTTGATGAGCATGGACACTCTTGGTCTGTATGTGTGAGAGTTTGGGCCTCTAGACAGGATGGGGCTGGGCAGCTACAATGGGATCATCTTTCCTCTGTGTTTCTAATTTTTTTGTTTGTTTGTTTGTTTTGGTGCTGTGGATTGAAACCAGGGCCTTGTGCATGCAAGGCAAGCCCTCTACCAACTGAGCTATATCCCCAGCCCTCTGAGGTGGTTTAAATGCTGGGGAGCTCAGTTCTGCTATAGGAGTAATTTGTCATGTAGCTCTGAATTTATGTGTGTGTTTTTTTTAAATATATATTTTTCGGTTGCAGGTGGACACAATATCTTTATTTTTATTTTTTTATTTTTATGTGGTGCTAAGGATCACACCCAGTGCCTCACATGTGCTAGGTGATTGCTCCACCACCGAGCCACAACCCCAGCCCCTAAATTTGTTTTTAGTGCTTCCAGTATCTATTTTTTAAAAACTTGCTGGTTCAGGAAGAAGAGGCAAGCTAAGTTTAATGATTCAGAATCTGCATTCAGAAAATATTTGTAGCTCTTCCTTTAAAAAAGAAGTCAGTTTTCTTAAAGCCCAAGGTGGAAACACATTTTTTTCTCTTGTTTCTGTTTCTGGGCTGCCTTAGAGTCTCAGGCTCACCTAAGATCAAGAATCTTAACACGTTTTTGTCTTGTTTTCCATTTTCTGCCTACTTTGCTACTTGAATCCATGAGGCTTCTCTTAGAGGCATGACCATCTGGGTCTCGCCCTGTGGCTGAAAACCAGGCGCCGTGTTGCTTCCTCAGAGGGGTCTCTGTGGATCCCCTGTTTTCTTCTCTGCCTCTTTTCAGAGTCAAGTATGATGGAACAAACTTTGCCAATGATAGTTCTTGAAAACATTTTCCCAAGAACAGAAAGGTTTTCTTTGTGTATAAAGGCGACAATTTATGCTGGGGAGTGAAGGATCATCCTCCTTCTCCTACGTTAGGGAAAAGTCAGTGACAGATTCTTTAAGTGCAAAGATGATCCGAAGGAAATGCCCAGGGTGTGAGCAGGGAGCGGCTGGGCGGCAGGTGGGCTGACCGGGCCCTTCCCCGTGGAGGCAGGGGTCAAGAGCCTGTGTCAGGTTGCATTTTCCTCTCTGATTGTTAAGCCCTGGTTATAGTTTTGCCATATTAAGATGCACTGGTACCTCATATTTAAAAGCGCGAGTTGAATAGCTTGCATGTTTCCTGCCGCTCCAAAGGGGGCTAATTAAACATGCTGGGGTTAGGAGGCATAAGAACACACCCCGGAGGGACCCATCGTTGCAAGGATTGTGGATCCTCAGCATCCTGTGTAATTTTCTTTTAACTCTCTTAGAAGTCCTTGTTATTTATTGTGGAGAGAATCATAATGGCTCATTTTTACTTCTGGCATATGTGTTTTTAATGAATAAGTTGTGATTTAAAAAAAAACAAAAATGTGTTTTAATGGAAGATAGTAGAGGAATTGCTAATTTTCAACATTCACTGTAAAATCTGTTGAGAAAATATGCTTTTTCCTTGCAAAAGCAGCATACATTATTTTCGTGATTTCTGTAGCAGCATGTAGTCATTAGTAGAAAAAGTTGAAACCAGAGGGAATTAGAAAGAAGCAAGCAAGGAGCTGGGGTGGTTAGTGGTTAGTGCCCAGTGGTTAGTGCTTGCCTGGAAGGCTTGAGGTCCCAGGTTCATTCCCCAGCACCACCAAACAAAAAGAAAGTATAACTTACTTATTTGTCCTACAGAAACTGATTCAGGTCTTCTTTATTTTTTTCTCTGTGCAAATATATTATGTGTACGTAACTGTTTTCGTACAGACCTGTTTCACAAAACTGATTGGCTCTCCACACCTAGTTGTTCCCTTCCTCCACCTGCGCGGCCTATAAGCATTTCCCTATCAGGTAGACATTCTTCCAAATGTAACCGTAATGGCCGTGTTAAATTCTGTTGGTTGAAGAACTTAAACTTCCTTAGCCATTTTCCTCCTGTTAGATTCTTGGATTGATTCACCAGTGGAGAAGTGACATGTGACCACCAGCTCAGAGGCACACCAGAGTGTCCGGGCCTCCGCAGCCTGGTGCTCAGGGGTCTTGCTGCACATGCTTGGCCTCTGGCGTCCAGCGTGTCCCCAGGGCAGGTGTGTGGTGGCCTCCGCTGTGCTGCACCCTCTCGCCCTGCTCCATTGGTGGCCCCTGCCCTCTTTTGCAACAGTGCATCTATTACAAGGAAGGCCACGCTGTATTCAGTACTCAGTACTAACTCTTGGTAAGTCGGGAACTGTGCAGTGTGTGGGACCACCTCAGATGGGTCGGGAAATTCTTATGGGGTGGCTGTTCCTCGTTAGACAAACACCCTGTTTCTGTATTGCAGCACCTGACACGTGGCTGGCACACAGCACTTGTCTGATGACTGTGTTCCTTCCAAGATTCTGTGTAAGCTAAGGTTTGGCTGATTACCATTAGGTACCAGAGAGTTACTTGCTTGATTTTCAAAGGCCATAGTTTGAAAACCTACCATTGGTTTTGTTAACAACAACCACTGCCTGCCTGAGGGAGAGATGCAGTGTTAGAATGCAGAGCATATTCTATTTTTGCTAAAAAGGAAGACATTGTCCTAAGATTGAGGACGGCCGACGCACCCGTGTTGATTTCTCTAAAACCTTGCGTAGTCCTCCTGCAGTGCTGGGTTGCCGGGCTCTGCCTGCTGGACACACGCGGCCAGGCGGGGCTGCAGCACCCGGGTCTCGCTAGCGACTCTGGTCTGATGAGTGAGGGCAGGTGCTTCCGTGTGGGTGCGTGGGCCGTGGCTGCTGCAGACCTGAAGCACCTTGGATGTGAGCCAAGGCGGGCACGTGTGCTGGCGGGGAAGGCAAGCTGGCAGACCCCGGCCGTCAGTCCCTCCAAGCGTGTGCTGCAGGGGACTCATGGGGCAGCTGTCCAGGGGACGGCGGCCTGCGCTGTTTACCAAAGGCATGTCTGTGAGGTGGTCAAAGCACAGGTGCTGTTGCAGGCACGGTAGGAAAACTGTAATAATCTGTCACTTTTTCTCTTTTTGTGCTGGGCATTGAACCTGGGCTGCTCTACCACTGTGCCTGGCTGTTTTCTCTTTCTGTCATCTACTTTTATTCTTCACAGATACTCCTTAACAAAAAGGGAACCTCAGGGACAACCGAGGTTTGTTTTTCCTTTTCCCCAGCATCTGCTCATAGCCTGAGTGCTTCCCCTAACCTAAAGGCTCTGAGAGACCCCTTGGCCACGGGGGCTCCTTCTGTCCTGCTCCTGCCACTTCTCACGGGACAGTGAATGCTATCTAGAGCCCAGCGTGCAGGGAGCCTCACTGTGTGCAATAATCATCATAGACAGCAAGCTATGACGAAGGCAGATCAGCTGCAATACTGCACTGAATTGTGCGCGTGACCATTTGTAAGTTACGTTGAACATGCAACCACTTTGTCAACTTCATGATTACAGTAACTTGGAAAATTGAAGCGTTAAAATGTAGACCTTCTTCATGGGTAGTGCATGTACACTCACTCCCCTTTGCATGACCTTTGAGCCTGAATAAGGGAAGTTACTAATGGTGGCCGTGACAGCACCGTGTAATGCTGGGTCTTACGCTGGGCAGTTTGTGAGCATCAGGTCCCTCTGAGTCTTGGGCAGCTGTGGCGGTGGACGCTGGCCCCCCTCACAGACGAGGACTCGGGCGAGTATTGGCCACACTGGCTTGCACACCCACCCACGGCTTCTCTGTTACGTGGAGTTCGGGAATGTTTCTAGCTCTGCTGTGGAACCTGGGCTCTTGGGGTGCATTTAAAGCCCGCATGTGAAGGTATGACCAGGACTGGGAATCGTGCTCCCAGGGAACGTTCACTGTGGCTTTAGGGCATGGGGCGGCCAGGGCCCTTGAGTGCCTGCAGGACTGTTCTGTCCTCTCCTGACCCCTCCCCATTTCCTCCAAGGGAATGGCGGGAGGTGGGGAGGGAGTGAGGCTGACCCTACATGGAAACCGCAGGTGGCCTGTTGTGATCTGGGGGGCCTCCCTGGAGGCTGAAGACACTGGGCCCTTTTAACCTCCACCGGGCAGTTTGGTAGGTGCTAGCAGCCGCCCGCTGTCTGAGGGGCTCTTCACGTGTGTGAGTGTCCCTGGGAACTGGTCTGCCTTCCAAGCTGAGGAGGATGGAGCCCAGATGCCTGGGTCCTTGTGATGATCCCAGCTGGGGAGTTCTGTCTGAGTTTTGAGTAAGCACCTCTGCAATCCGAAGCTCTCTAAGAATTTCCCTGGTGGTGCCCATGGCGGGTGCAGAGGTGGAGATGGGAAAAGCAGCAGCCAAGAGGGAGTGACTCACCTGCGGTTGAAAGACGCGCAAGCATGTGCCTCCAGACTCCTGCTTCTCCAGGAAGGTGTTCCTGCTGGAACAGGAGACAGCTTACTCTCCCCACGTGCTTTTCTTGGTGTGGCAACTTAGCAGAGCGGGTAGGTGCATCTGCTGTGGTGCGGGACGAGAGGACATTGCTGAGGACTTTAATATCTGTGGAGTCTGAAGTGCCAGGTGTGATGTCACCTGACGCTGGCTGTGTTTAATTGAAAAGCAGTCAAGACAGCAAGGGATCTTAAAGGGCCCACTTGGTCTTCTGACGTCCGCTGGTCCACCTGTGTGGGCGTAAATGACTTCTGTGCTTGATATTCGACGACTCTTACCACAGGAGGATAATAGACACAGGGCTTATCATGGGATTGCTGCTCAAGGAAGTTGATAGGAGTCCCTAAAACAAGAAGAAAGCAGCTTCAGGGTCGAATGTAGTGCCCAGTGTCCCAGAGGGTGGTGGGACCCCCAACAGAAGGAAGGGTTGGCACCAGGGGCGGTCTTCCTTCTCTGAGTGCCTGGGGGTTGAAGCCTCCTGTTCCAGAGGGCAGAGTGCACACTAAAAGCAGCGTCAGCCTGCGGGTTGTCCCCGTGCTCTTCTCTGTCCACCTGCACCATGTGGGTGAGGGAGGAAGGGCCAGGGCTGGGAGCGCTTGTCTGTTTAGCTGTCACTGCCCCCAGGACACCTGGGCGGGCAGCTGCTCCTGCAGCTGGCTGTGTGCTCTCCAGGGGCAGGGCTTCCGCCAGGCTGTGGCGGGAGGCCCCGTGGGGTGCAGTGTGCAGGAGCTGCAGGAGGAGGCCACGCACCCCTGTGGGCACCCACACTCCTGAGTTCCTGGCCGGGTGCTGGGAGAGTCCTGCCATGACGTGTCCTGTGCTTGCCTAATGAGACCCTCGCCGTACGCTGGGCGGCCTCTGCGAGTGGCCTGGTTCGGGGGAGTGTGAATCCAGCATACAGGGCTCTCTTACCGGGATCACGTAGCTAACGGGCAGTGGGGTCAGGCCAAACCCAGATCTCATGCTCTCACCTGATGGACAGGTATCGTCTGTGTTTCCTGGGGCTCCCATAGTGAGACCGTAACTGGGGGGCTCGCAGACACTCATCACCATCTCAGTTCAGGGCTGCAAGGCGAGCTGTAGGTATTGGCAATGGTCCTTCCAGGTGTCACTGGTCACTGCCCTCTCCTGGCTTTCGTGGGTGCTGGTGGTCTCACGTCCTGGTGTGTGGAAGCATTGCTGGCCTCTGCCCTTCTCCTCACCCACTGCTGTCCCTGGGGGTGCATCCGCATGTCACGAGGACGTCACTCTGTTGGACCTAAGTGCTCCTGAATGGCCTCCTTTCATTTTGCTTCGATGACCCAGTCTAGAAATAAGGTCACAGTCTGAGACACTGGGGCATAGGAGCTCAACTTCTGATTTTGGAGATGCAGGGGACCCAAACCGTCACACGACTCGGTGCTTCCTGAGGCCCTCACGTGTGTAATGTGTGTGTACACACATGTGTACATGTGCGTGTGTGACCTTTAAAGTCTTGATGGTTTCAGAGCAGTTTGAAGTTCACAGTAAAACAAGGTCCAGAGAGCTCCCATCTGCTCCTGCTGAGGCGTGACCTTCCTGAAGGTCAGCACCACCCCAGGGGGGACCTCAGTGACCACTGGTGCATCTGTGCTGGCACATCGTCACTGCTCGTTCTGGTGTTGTGTGCTCTGTGAGTCTGACCAGCGGGCCACCTCATGCGTCCACCATGACGCCATCAGAGCCGTTTCGCTGCCTCAGATCCTCTGGGCCACGGTCACTAATGTAGTTTCTGGGGCTTCCACGCAGTTTCACCTGTGGTCCGGTCTTGGTGGTGGTGTTGACAAGAGAAAGTCGTGCAGGTGTCTTCTCCCTCACTCGCAGAAGTCTGAGGAGGCCTCTGCCCGCTGTCCCCTTGGCTCTCATGTCCCCCACCCACGTCATCGGCTGGAGGGGAATCCATCACAGAGAATGAGGGACGAGGGTCAGTCCTGTTTTGGGCAGAGTGGCCAAGGATCTTTAGAGTGAGCCTGCCTGTGGGATTATTTGCTCCCACGTGAAAACTCACCAAGCGTGGCTGAAACGTTCTGAGGGACCAGTGAAGCGGAGGGTTTCTGTGTCCTGCCACAGTGCTCGTCTCCATTGGCTCTCGTGTTGCTTGATCAGTGTCCCAGCTGGTGAACCTGCCAGTATCAGGCCTGGGCACGGGCAGAGTGACTTGCTGTGAGAGCGTGGAGGCCTCTTCCCTCCACTCCTGCGCCTCTGCTCCTCGCCCTGGCCTGGCGCACTGGCCCCCATGCTCTGCACCGTGCCCTTGGGAAGGGGCAGCGGGAAGGTTCCCGTACCAGGAGTGGTGGGTTTCTAGAGGACAGGCTGCTCCTCAGCTCCCACCTCACTGTCGAGATGGGGCCCAGCTGCTCTGAGGCCTCCCTCCAGGAGGCAGCCCACGGGGCCCTGTCCTCAGCCATCAGCACCTCTCTGGAGCCTGATACCTACTCCAAGAGTGGAAACTGGACTGTCCTTCCAGAGAGCTGCAGATGCTGATGGAGTTTCAATTTTCTCTGTGGCATTTAAACCGTATGATTTTTTTTGTTTTTAGTATCAAAGAATAGAAAATTAGTTTTAATTGTTACTTAGGAGGCACCATATGGCTACCCTATAATCTTGGCATCCCGTGGAGCTGCATGTGCATATGGAAAATGAAATTAATTGGAAATCACACCCTGAAATCTATTATTAAGTTAATATAGCTGACAGCTTGTGGGGTGTCCTCACGCCCAGCAGGATGTGCCTGCACATAATGACAAGTAGCTATAAACTCACACGGGGCAGGCGGGATAAACAGAGGTCACAGGGATGGCTGGGGAAGGAAGCCTGTTAATAATGGATGCACAGCAAACATCTGGGCTCCTCTCATCCACGGCAGGGTGGAGGGGATGGCTGCCTCATCACATGCAGGGTGCTATGCGGCATTCTTTCGCATCTCTTTGTGAGGGATGGAGTTTTGTTCTGCTGTCGTGTTGTGGTGAGTGCAGGTCACTCATGGTGGAACTCGTGACTGTGGAGGAAATCATGGGCCCCCACACTCGGCCACATGCAGCAGCCACCCTGGGACTCTTTAAAACTCTGAGTCTCAAGGCTCAGAGTCTTGTTCCTGCATTTTGATTCGTTAGTTCTGGATTTCTTAATTATTAAGGCACGCTGCAGGTGCTTCTGATCTTCTGCAGCCATGAGCCACAGAAAGCACAGATGTGAGCTACACCTCGCATGGACACACGGCTCTGTGTACTTAAGTGAGGTCCATAGCTGACCTGTGCTCAGTTTCCAAAATTTGATTCCTAGTTTTAAAATAGAATAGAGTAAGGTTAAAGAAATGAGGTCTGGAACTTCATTAGGTCAGCTCAGAAATGGTGAGCGCACAACTTGAGGTGTCCTGTGCTTTCCACCAAGCGTGTCAGTTTATGGGTCTGTGGCCCTGGGCCCATGAGGCTCTAGCCGCTTCCTTCATCCTGGTGGTCAGGATGTGGTGGGCTTTGGGAAGGGCTGTGGACTCTGAGTGGGAACACTGAGGAGGACAGAGCCGCGGCATCCTTGCGGGCGCTCTCCCTGTTGGAGATGCCAGTCTTATCCTCTGCAGTCTCTTCCCCAGTCAGTTATTTATAACCCTCAGTGTGACCAGTTCCCAGCGATGCTGCCTCTTCTGCAGCCTTGGGCCTGGGGCACAGGGACATGCGAGGCACCTCCCAGGGCCCTGTGCTGGAGCAGCAGGCATGTCCCCAGCCCTGGATGGCGCCCTTCTCCCTAGCACCCTGCCCTCCAGCCAGGGCCCCTCTCTGCTTCAGCTGGGGCATGGCTGCCCAGGTAGCCTGCTCGCCAGCCCCCTCATGGCTAGCTGTGGCCCTTTGGCCTATGGTGGCCAGTCTGTTCATGAAGTGGAAGCCACGTGTTCAGGGGCTGGGCTGATTGTGGAATTACCTCACCAGCCCTGGGACTTCATGTGAGGGGGGAAACATTCCTCTCATAAAGTTTTCAAATTATTATTTACATTTTTTGATTCGTGAAAAACTGAACTTAATTCTAACTCACACTTACCCTGCTGAACAAGAAGTACATGAAAATAATCCTGAATTCTGTCAGGCAGTCAAGAAATTTGTAAAGGAGACTAGCACCAGTTTATAGAGGTGCAGTAAGGGTGTTAAACTTAACCTCCCTAAATCAAGTGACACTCATACAAAGGTAAACAATTACCGTGGTGTAAAGGATCCTTGGACTGGCACTGTTTCCTAGGCACGGAGAACCTGGGAACCAGCTGGAGAACAAGCCCAGACAACTGCCCGCAGTCCACGGCGGAGGCTGCAGCCCTGGAGAGGGCTGGGGTTCTCTGCCAGCCAGGTGGGGTTTAGCCAGGCGGGTGGCATCGAGACCTCGGGACCCAGAGGGGCGGTCTCCAGGTCACCGTGTGGGGCACCTGCCTGACCACAGCAGTCCCAGTCTGTCTCAGCATCCTGCAGAAACCACTCCTGCCTGGCAGGAGGCCCCCAGCCCTGGAATCATGGCTTCCTCAGTGGTTGTGTTGCTTTGGACCCCAGGAAAGTCTACAGTTCAGTAAGCAGGTGATGAAACTCCTGAAACCCACATGATTAACTCTCACCGCTGATTAATTATCTGCATCTAGTTTTTACTTGATATGTTTGTATCGCTTAAGAGGATTTGGCACATTAAAGTGACTAACAGTAGGTGTGGATTCTACTCACAGTTTCATAGAGTAATTGACATTACTTTTATAATTTTTATGTTGAGAGGTAAAGTTTTTGACAAAGATTATAAATAGTACCGCAGTGCTTTTAAAGTTCACCGAATCTTTTGCATTAATTTCTTAGGGAATTACCAGAGCAATTTATTATTGAGAAGGTTTTGCTCATTGGGTCAGACAATTGAAGTGCTTAAAAGAAAATGGATGTACTAAATTTCTAAAGGCAGTTTAAAATGTTTAAGACAAATTAAATTTGTCAGTGATCCTGATTGCTGAAGGGAGTTTAGTGTGTCCAATGTCAGCAGTTGGGCCTTCATCAAAAGCCCCCTTGAAAATGACTTAGATCTTCACACTTAAAAGTAGCATGCTGAATGTCCAGGCTGAACTCAGAGGCCAGGACAGCATGGGGCTTTGCATGTTCGTCACTTTACTAAAGCAGATGTTTACTTGAAAACTGCTGGTGGGCCCTTCTTTGAAGCAAGGTCACCCTAGGACAGGGACCACTCCCCGCTGCAGTGGCCGGCAGGGGAGAGTGTGGTGGGCAGGGCCATAGTCCTGGCAGGCTGGTGGCCAGAATCAATTTCTAGTGACCCTGGCTGGGCTCGTGGCTGAGGACCAGCAGCCTCACCCAGAGAAGCTGCCTGGGCAGCAAGACATGTCTACCCCTAGTGGAGGGCAGGTGCACAGGAGGGAGGGCAGGCACAGAGTAGGGAGGGCAGGGGCAGAGGAGGGAGGGCAGGGGCAGAGGAGAGAGGGCAGGGGG